>JANAVB010014546.1:0-111236 GCA_029216955.1 Iris pallida
CAGCAGCGGGGTGGTCAGGGTAGAGCCTTTGCTCTTACAGTCGAGGAGATGAGCCTATTGTAGATGTAGTCGCAGTTCTATTCTGCTCGATTCTTTTCCAGCTTTAGCCTTGTTTGATTCTGGTACTACCACAGTTTGTGTCTATTTCTTTTGCTCTTAGCACAATAGATTGCTGAGTATCTTGGTAGACTTGCAAGATTATGACTGGGAATAACATCATCTAGTTAATAATGTTTGCAAGGGGCGGAGAGTTTCTTTAGAGGCCGGAGCTGAGTACGTGTTTTGCTCATAATGCCACTTTCGAGTTACGATGTGGTACTCTCGGTATGGATTGGTTGAGAATGCACCACGCTAGCATCGACCGCAGAGGAGGCAGGATTCGTTTAGGCCGCCGGAGAGCCAGAGTATGAGTTCACCAGGGGTGTAGTGGAGCAGGGAGATGGATTCTGCGAGCATTGTTGGCGAGGCCGGTGTTGCCACATCCACTCATTGCTGAGTTCTTGGATGTCTTTCCCGAGGAGCTGCCCAGGATACCGCCAGATCGTGATGTTGAGTTTCTATAGATCTAGTGTCGGGCGCTGAGCCTATCTCCCAACACGTCCATAGAATCAACAACAGTGAGTTAGCAGAGCTGAAGAAGCAGGTCGACGAGCTGGAGGACAAGGCTTTATTCGATCTAGTTCTTCCCCTTGGGGCACGCCAGTTCTTTTCGTCCCCAAGAAGGATGGTACGGTACGTCTGTGTATTGATTACAGGGCGCTCAACAACCTTACCATCAAGAACAAGTATCCTTTGCCAAGGATTGATGACTTGTTCGACCAGTTGAGCGGGGCGAGACTGTTCTCGAAGATCGACTTGCGTACCGGGTACCATCAGCTGAAGGTGAAGCGGGATGACATTCCGAAGACTGCCTTTCGGACTCGCTATGGCCAGTATGAGTATACCGTCATGCCGTTTGGGTTGACCAACGCCCCGACGGTATTCATGAACTTGATGAACAGGTATTTCATCAGTACCTTGACAAGTTCGTGGTGGTCTTCATTGATGACATTCTCATCTATTCGAAGACACCAGAGGAGCACGAGGAGCACCTGAGGATCGTGTTGGACACTCTCAGAAGGGAGCAGCTGTATGGGAAGCTGTCCAAGTGCGAGTTCTTCTTGGATCGCGTGGAGTTCCTAGGCCATGTTGTCTCTGGCGAGGGGATTTCAGTAGATCCGAGGAAGATTTCTGTGGTGGAGTCCTGGTCTACGCCGAGCTCAATAGCAGAGGTTAGGAGTTTTCTGGGTCTGGCAGGTTATTACCGGAGGTTCGTACAGGAGTTTTCCAGGATTGCCCAGCCGATGACCCGCCTTACCAGGAAGGACGAGGAGTTTGTTTGGTCCGATGAGTGCCAGGCTGCCTTCGAGGAGCTGAAGGCGAGGTTGACTACAGCTTCTATCTTGACGCTGCCATCTAGATCTGGTGGTTATGCGATCTACAGTGATGCTTCAGGACGGGTGGATTGTGTGCTTCAGCAGCACGGGAAGGTAATTGCCTATGCATCTAGGCAGTTACGTCCTCATGAGAGGAATTACCCTACCCACGATCTGGAGCTGGCAGCGGTCATCTTTGCTTTGAAGCTGTGGAAACACTATCTGTACGGAGAGCGAGTTGAGACCTATACTGATCACAAGAGCTTGAAGTACGTGTTTACCCCAAAAAAGCTGAATATGAGACAGAGGCGATGGTTAGAGCTGATGAAGGATTTTGATATATCCTTACAGTACCATCCGGGGAAGGCCAACGTGGTCGCGGATGCTTTGAGCAGGTATCCCGTGGCGATGTGTTTGACGATGGATCGTCACCTTCTAGCTGATCTGGAGAGCTTGGGCATAGAGGTGATAGTTCCTGGGTTCGAAGCACAGATGTGGGGTCTGCAGGTGCAGTCGGAGCTGATGGAGAGAGCCAGGGCAGCTCAGTTTGAGGATGAGGCTCTGAGGGTCATCAGGGAGTAGGTCGGGACTGTTGGAGGAGTTCTCTATAGCAGGGGATGGGTCGTTGAGGCATGGTACCAGATTGTGCGTGCCGAACGGAGGACTTCGGGAGGAGGTTCTTCAGGAGGCGCACCGTTCTCAGTACTCTATGCATCCCGGAGCCAACAAGATGTATAGAGACTTGAGGCAGCATGTTTGGTGGTATGGCATGAAATGTGAGGTGGCTCAGTTCATTTCGAGATGCTTGGTGTGCCAGCAGGTGAAGGCCGGGAGGCAGAGACCCGGTGGATTGCTCCAGCCACTACCCATTCCTGAGTGGAAGTGGGAGCATATCACTATGGACTTTGTATCTGGGCTTCCGTACTCTCCAGGAGGGAAGGATGCGATTTGGGTCATTGTTGATCGATTGACCAAATCGGTCCACTTTTTGCCTTTCAAAGTGGGTTTGTCGACGGAGAGGTTGGCCGAGATGTATGTGCGACAGATAGTCCGATTGTACGGGGTCCCAGTGAGTATAGTCTCGGGACAGCCGATTCACTTCTCACTTCTGGAGGAGTTTGCAGCTTAGCTTGGGTACATCACTCAAGTTCAGTACCGCATACCACCCCCAGACAGACGGGCAGTCGGAGAGGACGATTCAGACCCTCGAGGATATACTGCATACCTGTGTCTTGGACTTTGGAGGATCTTGGGAGGACCACCTTCACTTGATAGAGTTTGCTTACAACAACAGCTACCAAGCCAGTATAGAGATGTCGCCTTTCGAGGCTCTATACGGACGGAGGTGCCGTACTCCCTTGTCTTGGGATGATGTCGGCGAGAGGGTTTTGCTTGGCCCTGAGATGGTAGTGGATGCTGCAGAGAAGGTCAGGGTTATCAGAGATCGACTTCGGGTGGCGCAGGATAGGCAGCGGCATTGGGCCGATAGCCACCGGAGGCCGTTGGAGTTTGAGGTATAGTTTAGATTTTTCTAGTATTTGAGTCTGATTGTGATTGTTTTAGATCAAGCTTTAAGTCTTGTGTTTAGGTTGGTGATCTTGTGTTTCTGCGGATTTCTCCGACGCGTGGCACGATTCATTTTGGTGGCGGCGGGAAGCTTAGTCCATGATACATCGGACCATTCCATATCTTGGGCAGGGTCGGTGCAGTGGCTTACCGACTGGAGTTACCGCCCGCACTAGAGGGAGTGTACAGCGTATTCCATGTGTCGCAGCTGAGACGGTACGTGGCAGATCCCAGTCACGTCTTGGACCACTCAGAGATCGAAGTGGGACCGACACTCAGCTACCCAGAGAAGTCGGTTGAGATCTTGGACTGAAGAGAGAAGGTGTTCCGGAACCAGGTCATTCCCTTGGTTCGCGTTGCATGGAGACACCACTCTCCAGGTGAGTCTACCTGGGAGAGGGAGGACGACATGCGGGAGCGATTTCCATATCTCTTCGAGCCTTGAGGTAAAATTCTTTCTTTTCTTTCCTTGTTCTATTCATGATTGCTGTGTTAGTTCTCATTCAATTTCGAGGACAATTTAAAGAAGGATAGATTTGTCACCCCCAGTTTTCAAATTAGGGGTATTTTCGTCATTTTTCAAGTTTTATAATTTTTAGGAATTTTATTTGATTTTATATGATTTTTAGGAATTTATTTGGTTTGGTTTAGATTTTATCCAATTCGGACTTAAGTTGGAGACCCGGGTAGCCTGGACACTAGTGGGACCCACATACTAGCTGGGCTTGGCCCACATACCATCCTAATTAGGTTAGAAACCATAAACCCAACTTCTATGGCTTAATTAGTCATTTTAGAGACTTAATTGGTTAATTAGAAACAAACCGAACCAAACCGAAACAAACCGAACCCAACCTAAGTCTAATGGGTTTGGAGGGTTATTGGATCTCACCCAAAACCCAATAACCCCCCCCCCCCCCCCCACATGGCCGGCCACAAGGTGAACACCCCCGTCTTTCTTCTCCACTAAGCAAACACTCTCTCTCTCTTTCAAAAATTCATTTTCTTTCAAAGCTCTTACCTATTCTAGGTATGCTTTTAATTCTCAATTTATTACTCTTTTGCATTTAATTCCTTCACAATAAATGGAGAGGAGCTCATTCTCCACCATTTGCACATAAATTTCATAGGGTTCCCTAGAAATCTAGGTTAGAGAATTATTAGGGCCGGGGTTTTCTATTTTGAGTGGTATATATATGAATATATATATGTGTATGTATTATATATAAGTATTTGGTGAGAGTGTGTGTTTGTGAGTGTGAGAGTGGTGGTGAGAGTGTGTGTTTGTGAGTGTTGGTGTGAGTGTGTATGTATATATAAATATATATCTATATGTGTGTGTCTATGTATATATATATATATGTGTGTGTGTGTGTATTTATATATATGTAGATAGATGTATGTGTGTTGGTGTATATATATATATATATATATATATATATATATATATATATATATATATATATATATATATATATATATATATATAAAGAGAGGAAGATGAGAGGAAGTGAGAAGACATGCTGCAGCTGCAGCAAGAAGAGCAGTAGCAGCAGCAAGAAGCTGCAGCAGCAGCAGCAGCAACTGGCAACACAGTGCTGCCAGTTCCCCCCCCCTTTGGCTCCTTTTTCCCCTTCTAAACCCATTAAACCTCCCATATATATATATATGTATATATATATATAAAGAAGTATATATATATATATATATATAGATGGATATATAGAGAGAATGAGAAGAGAAAAGATTAGAAGAGGTTAGAGAAATAGAAGAAGTTTAGAAGAAGAATAGGAAGAAGAGAATTAGAAGGAAAAGAGTTAGAAGAAGTTAGGAAGGAAAGAATGAGAAGAAGATTAAGGAGAAGAAGAGAATAATAGAAGAATGAGAAGAATAAGGAAAGGAATGAGAGGAAGTTTAGAAGAGTAGGAGAGAAAGGAGGAAAGGAAATTAGAAGAAGAATTAGAGTAAGAACTAGAAGAGGATTTTAGAGGAGGTCGAGTTAGACGGTGAATTTGAGCTCCGAGTATCGGATCGCGACGAAACTTGGGGGAGACTTAGATTATATAGATTAGACTTTGCGGGTAGGCTCCCGAGTTGAAATCGGGTTTGTAGGACGCCGGTATCGCGCCGTACCATTGCGTATCTTGAAATATTCAATATATCGGCAATGGACCGTAAGATGGACTAGACGTCCACTCTACCTAGGTATCTTGGTAGGTAATATATGTATAGGCTAGTATCTTACTACCCTAGGAAGCACGGGTCAAAATACCAAGCGTAGGTAGGCTAACTAGGTTTCCACCTAGGCTAGAAATTTACCTTAGAAAGGGTAAATAAGGTAATTGGCCTACGACCAAGATTTGAGTTTCAAAGTCCAAGATGAACTTGGATATGGGTTGTAGAGGTTGGTAATGATTAGAAATAGTCGCCTAGACCTAGTCTTGACCCCGGTTGACCACGATTGACTTTTAGACCAAAAGTCAACTATGGGTCAATACTTTACCCAATTTAGTCCCAAATTCCATTAAACTTGGGCAGTTGACCAAAAGTCAACTATTAGTCACCATTGACCTAGGATTGACCTAGGGTTGACCTAGAGTTGACCAGAGTTGACCAGTTGACCAAAAGTCAACTGTAAGTCAACCGTTGACTTAAATCGACATAGATTGATTTCGTTTGACTTGCATTGACCCAGGTTGACCTAACTAGACCTGTCTTGACCTAGAATGACTTAATAGGGTTTAAATTGATTTGACTTTACTTCCTAAACATAGTATTGATATGTCTTGTTCTCTATAGGTCCTCGAGACGCAGCATTGGATCTCGTTGACATATCATATCTTATTACAGGCGAGTACATTCTCTGACACTTTTCTAATTTACGATGATTGTTATAATTCATGTCATTAGTGTAGATATGCTTGTTCTTGACACATTGGTCACACGGATTGGTATTCATGGATCCCGACATGAGATGTTATTCCTCGTTATCTTGGTATATCTTGTGCAAGCCCCTTGTAGTTCTTGTGCATTATATGGACACCGATTCTCGAGGAGACTTGCTCCCTTCTCGTAGAATCCCGTGTCATAACGTGTCTTGCTTGGATCCACTCTACCAGTTGGGGGCGGGGAGTATTAGTGTAGATATGTGGTCAAAGCCTATTGTGCACCTATTGATTGTGAGTGTTGATCATACACCCCGCGTATGATTAGCCAGGCCTGTTACTATTTGTGTAAGTTCCCAAGCCGGCCACATATTGTAGCTAGTACTCACACACCTAGATATATGATTCTTGATTCTTGTACATGCCATGATCAGTTTACTTGTCTTGTTCTAGCTCTAGTTTTACAGATTACCTTGCCATGATACTCATATGTACATTCCATGATTTTCTTGTATATACTCTCTATTTACAGTCTTATAGCTTTTGTCATATCTTGTGAACTGTTGTTAGTAGATTGTACTCGTTCCAGCCTGACATGATATGTTGACAAAATATTACAGATGTTGATGAGGGGGATTACTGTACCTACTACGGTCTGGATGACGTAGTGGGCATAGACTTGGAGACGTTGGTCCAGCAGGGCTTAGCTCCGCCTGACGAGACCTTACCTATTGCTTAGTTAGAGTAGGTCTTTTGTACTGGACCTTGTCTCCAGCTACTTTTCAGACTGTTATTATTATGGATTGTATTAGAGACTTGGACTTGTATATATTCTTGTGTTGGACTTGACAGGTTATTATTTTTATCGTCTTGTTGTCTTTATCTTTCAGTCTTTACTTTATCATCTTAGAGTTGTGATTGAGTACTCATATATATTCATTGCTTGTCCTCCGTTCGGAGTTGGCCATATTCTCGACAGGTTTTTGATATATATAAACTGTTATTAGAGTAGAAAACCTACAGCGTTCCATGCTGTTTTTACGGTGAGGGCTGGGCGTTGTCACGTGCACGTTCCCTTATAGCGGGTGCGGGTCGTGACAGGTATCGCTCATACTAATACAAGATCAGTAAATCTCACCAAAGCTAATCCCAAATTCTTTGTATAACTCTTGCTTTGATACAAATATTTTCAGTCTCATTATAATCGTACGTAGCACTAGTTTTTTTTTTTCCACATAAATATTGTTCGATTTCTCGATTGTTATATATAACAATTATTTTAATTAATAAGTAATGATATATATACAGCTTAGACGGCTCACCTTTGAGTCACTCTTCAACCTCGCTATAATCAGTAGCACTAGTTTTTTTCCACATAAATATTGTGACCGTTATAGCTTTTATTAGCTAACCACAGGTACATTGAAAATGTATGCTCTACCTAACAATAACTAAAAGTTCATGAAATTTGTGTTCACCTTCAAAACTAAGTTACTAAGTTGTCTCGTTAATTATTTATTTGACAGTTTGTTATGGCTATTGATTCTGCATGAGAAAAGGATTAGGAGAAGAGAGCATGAGAAAAGGATTGGGAGAAGAGAGGAGATAAAAGGATTGTTAGAATAGAGGAGATTAATTAGAATTTTAGGGAGAGATGAGAGGAAGATTTTGGAGGCAACCAATAATTTTGGGATGATTGGAGAGAAAGCTTCCGACTTATGTTCGCTGCAGCCGCCAACACCAATAACCTCATCAAAAAGCCAGCCACAAGAACTCAACCCGCCGTATTCATCTAACATTTCTCAAGGATCTCCGACTCCTGAAATTTAGCAGGGATAGTCATTCAGCCTGCACCAACTTTCTTTTCATCGTAAAGTTAATCTTGGGTTTTGCCAACTTTCTTTTCATCGTAGAGTTCATCTTGGGTTTTGGGTTTTCTGGTAAAGTGACTTCTATTTATCATATATAAACGACATATTTTAGCAAGTGCCCCATTACAAATATAAAACTAGTATATACCTTCACTTATTTTAAAAACTAGCAAATAAAATAAGTGAGGGTATATGTTAGTTTTTATATTTGTAATGAAAATATTTGCTAAAATATCCCTATATAAACATATATAACAAAAACATTTAATATATATAAACATAAGCTTTTTATGTAACAAAATATATCAATATATATATTTAATACATGATTTTATAATACATATTAAGTTGGGCTAGTGTTGGGTTATCCTATAATATATATATATATATATATAATATATATATAGATATATTTTTTTTTTTTTTTGGCCCCCGGCCCCGCCTACCCGCCCACCCCCCCCGGCCGAGTTCCCCAAACCCCAACAACCCCCGCGCCCGCGGGGTCTCGAACCCGCCCTCCCCGTACACAAGCATGGTGTACCCATCACACACACATGCTTGTGTGTATATATTATATATATATATTATATATATATATAATATATTCACATGAAATATATATTATTATATATATATATATTATATATTATTCATGTGAATATCTATATATATATATATATATATATATATATATATATATTAATATATATATATTATAATATAATCACACATGAAATATATATATTATATATATATTATATATATATAGATATAATAATTATATATATATTATATATATATATATTCACACATGATTATATTATAATACATGATTTTATAATATATATATATATATATATATAATATAATCATGTGTGAATATATATATATATATATATATATATATATATATATATATATATATATATATATATATATATATAATATATATATATATATATATATATATATATTATAATATAATTTTATATATATATATATCTTATAATATAATTTTATATATATATATATATTTATAATATAATATATATATATAATATATATATATATATATATAATATATATATATATATATATATATATATATATATATATATATATATATATATTATAATATAATTTTATATATATATATATATTATAATATAATTTTATATATATATATATATTTATAATATAATATATATATATATATATATATATATATATATATATATATATATATATATATATATATATATATATATATATATATACTGTGAGGAGTCTTACACTAGGTTTATGACAGCTGCATTCCAAAGAGCCACATACTATCACGCAGAACTTTATGCACATACTTTGCACGTATAATAACATATAATAAAAATATATTTAATTATAATCAAATATTTTTTTTAACTCAAGTGGTTAAGGTGTGATGTATTCTTATTGTTTGGTTGAGTTTGATTTCCCATGTTGACAAATTTAAACTTTTTTCAACAATTTATTTCACAATTTTTTTTAAAAATAAAATGGACCTTCATATAATGACGGCTTAGACGACTCAAAAGTGAGCCGTTTTGAAGCCTCATTATATAGTGGAACATGTAGCCTGAAAGTCAATAGCAGTCCACACAATCAAAAGTAGTTACTAGCATATAACTTCTTCAGGAATCATTTCTTTCATTTTTTTTTTTTTGCGTAAGTCCTGCACGAGCCCTTAACCCAAACAATATATTCTTCAGGAAATCATCAACTTCTTTCATCTTTTTTGCTCAAGTCCTGCACGAGTCCTTCACACCCAAACAATATATTGGCCAATGATGTGGTGACGCTGCTTTGCTTCATCTACAACATTTGTAAGTTCTCCCTTTGAAGAGAAGCATGTCAATTACCTATGGATGAAAATTGAATTAGCACACACTGGTTAAACCTATGAATGCGGCTCCACTTGTAGGTTACCGGATACCATGGACGCAGCAATTAAGTTTCTCGATATGAAACGAGGGTGAAATGGTGATCCAGTTAAATTTTGAGTGTAATAAAATTCGGTCAAAATTCAAAATATCCTCTCCAGCTCACCAGTTATGTGGTTCCCAACATTGATCAAGAATGATGGAATATCATCATCCTTCAATTGAACAAATTAACATAAAACCTTAATGTTACGAAGATCGTCAAGAGAGAATGCCAACACCGCCTAAACATCAACAGACATAATATTGGTTTATGAAAGAAAGATAATTAGGTGCCGCTCTAGACGAGAGAAAATTGATGTAAGCTGGCAGAAGCTTCCCATCTTGGTAGCCCGCCAAAAATTGATAAGCAGCTTTTCTTGGAGAGAGCTTTGACACCAAAGGAAGGTCACCTGTGCTGCAATTTTAAAAGGAATATCAAAACAGTTGATTTTTGGTGGGAAGTTTAGGCCTACTATGGAACAAACAAACAAACAAAAACTGGTAAATTAATGCCTGCCAATCCTGATAAGGATTTTGCTAAAGGCAGAAGAGAAACAGAGAAGAATTTGAGTCAGTAGAGATGAGAAGGAAGGTTATTTTCATTCCGGTCCTCAAACAAATTCTCCTGTCCACAATCTAAAATTCTAAATATTGATCACTGGAACAATCAACATTTATATCACTGGAACAATCAAAACAACTACTAATAAATCCATAGAATGATGATGCAGGCCTCATCAAACCCTCACTGTCCACAATGTAAGATTCTAAATATTGATCGAGTTCCATTACCATACTAGAATAATAGCAAACCAGGAACCCAACTTTGATATCCAAGGACAAGTTGATTTCTCCTATCCTAACCTGTGTATATGATGTAAAATACATTAAAAGTGTGACATTAACCAAATTAAAGCCAAAATCTCACCAAAGACATACAAACATGCAAAGAAATACACACACACATGCACGAAAAGCAAGGAGCGGCTTTTAAAATTAAATGGTAATACACACATGCATATGTTGTTAAAATTTGTGTGTTTGCCTGGAAAATGGAATGTATGGGCCTGGAAAGTGGAATATGCAGATGAAATTTTGTGTTTGCCTGGAAAGTGGAATATGTATGATTTTTTACTTCAATATTTGTTATATGGGCCATCTTTGCTCTATATTTTCTGTTGTGATTTTTTGCCTTCAATGTTTGCCAGTAAACTGGCTGTTGGTATGCAAATTAGAGCTCTTTATCTTTAATTTTTTTTTATGTAAACTGGTACCAGGCCGGCCCATCAACCTGCCACGTCCCGGTCCCGTAGGACCGATAGTCCTCGCTAAGACGTGATGTCGTGTGAGCCTAGATTGCGCTCACGCAAGACGGGTTCCATAACAGTCAAATACAGGCTAAGCGAGGGGGTTGTCGCACAAAAGTTCCAAGCAGAAACATTGAATAATACCAGCGAAAACTTGAAACAAAACACAAGTCAATCAAAATGCTCTTGATTGATATTGATAACAAAGATTACAATGTGGCACGAGGCAATGATTACAAACAAATCTCACTCTTCTCACTTTACAAGTCACTCTGCTCTCTCTCATCTCTCAGTACAATTCGACGAGCCATCGGATGCTTCAGATAGGCGATGCCCATACATTATGTCCCGTATAAGTCCAGAGTCCATATGACGCACACCTCGAAACGTCAAGGAACTCCGTGCCTCGTCGCATCCAAGCGAGTTCCGTGCCAACGAGCTTCTACCTGACCCTGCACATAAACACTGTGTGGGTGTCAGTACTCAACTGTACTAGTGGAGTGAACTCCTCGTCCACCCATGCAAAACCAACACATTCATTTACTTTGTGCAACATAACCTTTTTTTTATTGTCTTTCTACTCTTGCCTTAGGATCAGTTGTAGGACATAGACGCCTGGCCTATTTGGTGTCTCTAGACCACCACCGTGCCTTGCACATCATCGATGTACAGACTTGTGCTTGCCTTTCAGGCTAATTCACTTAGACATAACAACATGGTCATGCCATAAATCCCTTCGTGCAACATATTCGAGGCAGTGCCTCGCTACTTAGCAACTTGCCTATACTTATGTCGTAATAACGTAGTCGTGCCTCAACATATTGAGGCCGTGCCTCATAACTCAACGCGACTTGAACAAACTTGTCCTACGGTCCTTTCTTGACTTAAATTGAAACGACTCAATATTCGACGCAACATTCGTGCCGAAGTACGTTCCCTTGCAATAGCCAAATCTTAGGCTTCTTAATACTTGTGTTGCAACTGTGCATACCATCTTTACTCCATATTTGTACCGTGCTTGCACTTTCTTTGATTCGACTGACACCGTGCATGCGGATTGCTGCTTAGCACGCCAACTTGTCCATATGAAAGGTAACTGGCAATTCAAGCCATCTTGGACGTGTAGGTGGTGCAGACGAGACCCTTGCAGCTAAGGGTAGTGTCACGATCCGTACCCATTTTTTTCGTACCCATTGTTTTTTATTTTGGATGCGAATGCGTGCACAAACCAGCCTACCCATAAGTCCAATTCTGAACACAGGAGCAAAATAGTAATTTCGGGCCAAAATGATATTCATAATTGGATTCACTTTGTACCGAAAAGCGTGCCAGAGTCTATAGTCTCTAAACTGAACAAAGTATCTCCCTACGGATCCGGTTTGACGAGATGATCCCAACCGTATATCCAAAGTTGGATTCCGACGGGCCGTGCACAAATTTGCCCGTTGGATCGAGTCGCAGGCTCGTCAAAATAGTGTTCCGGTCAACCTTCTCAGAATCGGACCAAACTTAGCATACATGACCAGAAAAAACGACACGGTCCTATTGGCGCAAGTTTCGTCTCGAGATGACGGACGTGCACAAAATAATTGACTAATTTACAAATAGGTCGATATGGGATATTTCGACGGACACGCTTCGATTCCGTCGCGCACGTACAACGAAATCGAGTTTCGTCGAATCCCACACGTCGACAACGTCCATACGCATCTTTCGATGCTCATGGGTGGCAACCACGTCGTCCGGTTTGTCGGAACACACGCCGTATCAGGAATTTTTTTTCTAAATTATTAGTTTTGAAAACTGGCTTTACCTAAACTTCACAAACAAATTACTTTCTGTACAGTGACTCTAAATTAAATCTACAAGAAGGGTTTTAATCTCCTATATGTTGTCTATAAGTCTATTCAAACCCATTTTTAAAACTCGTAACATACTAGTCGCAAATCGACCGCAATCATGGGACGAGACAGTTTCTAACGTCCAAATATCGAGTTTTTTCTCGATTTTGGAACTCATTTTTTGTCGCACATACATCGAATTAAAATGAACTATTTAAAGGGAATTATAGGCGTATATGTTAGGATCGTACTCGAAGAAACGGATCGAAAATCGATCGAGCGAGTGCGGAGAAATCAAGTGACGAAGTTACGTTGCCGCCTCGCATCTGCTGTCCTCGACTGCTTTGTTTCCAGGAGCGCGCGCGTGCGCGTTTGCCGGGCGACGGTAGCCCGCGGTGACATTGCGGCCGCCCTCGAGATCGGGGGGTCGCGGGTGGTGGTGTTGGCAAAGATGGGGTTAGGGTTTTTTAGGGATCGGCTCGCTTTCCCTCTTTCGATATATATATATATATATATATATATATATATATATATATATATATATATATATATATATATATATATATATATATATATATATATATATATATATTTGATAGCCGGGTCCGGGTCACCACCGAACATCCAAAACTTCCTCGACATAACCGCGACCTAGCTGCCTCCAGTTCGCGGATAGGGATAATAATATGGTTCATGCGTCCTATGCTATGTATGGTCCACCCGATTGTCTGCCTAAAAAAAAGAAATAAAATAGATTAATCCCATCAACTTTTTTTGCATACAAATCGACGCTGGGGAAACCAACCATTCAGCGAGTAGGTCCATTCGCATCAGTTTCGGCCAGAGAGAGGAAAAGAAAGTCGATTTGTGCCAGCAAAGCTTTTTTTTGACATGCTTTCCTCTGGTAGTCAGTATCAGTGGACGTCGTCCACAATACGCTCCAGAGATACGAAAGGTGCTCTGGGCAGAAGATCAACCCGGATAAAAGTGTTATCTACACCCACCACAAACTCAAGAGAGAGCAAGCGGCTAGCATCTCTACCACCACTTCATTCCCCATACAGCACCCTCCATTCCACTACCTGGGATGCCCCCTCGTGTATGGCAGATCTAACACCGGGATCTTCGGAAACTCGATCCCTCGCATCAGGAAGAAGCTCGAGGGCTGGCACAATGCCACACTTTCCCCCAGAGGCAAGATAATCCTCATCAATCACGTCCTCACTTCCATTCCCATCTACACCCTGGCAGCCAGCTCCTCTCCCAAGAAAGTTCTTTCCTACATCGAGAGCATCTTCAGCAACTTTCTCTGGGGACACAGTGGCGGCCACGACAAGCACCATTGGGCAAGCTGGAATACCATGGCTCGTACTACAGAGGAGGGGGGCCTGGGATTCACTAAACTCTCCCACATTGTTAATGCTTTCCACGACAAGCACCATTGGACCAGCTGGAATACCATGGCTCATACTACAGAGGAGGGGGCCTGGAATTCACTAAACTCTCCCACATCGTTAATGCTTTCTCAATGAAATTGTGGTGGACGCTTCGCACGAGTAAGAACTTATGGTCCAGGTTCATGAAGGCCAGATACTTCAAGCACATCCACCCGTCTACGGCTATCGCGAACAGCAGATCCTCAGCGGCCTGGCGTCGCATTCTCATCGGACGGTCCCTAGCCGAACCAGCAATTCGCCTCAAGGTGGGGATCGACGAAGCTTTGCCATTTCTAGAGCGCTGGGTCGGCGATATCTTGCTACCCAACATTTCTGCTGCTCCCAGGAACAATACTATCAAGGACTTATGGGACCCTCCTAATAACACCTGGAATTGGATCAAAGTCCGGGTATGGGCTGGGTCTGAAGCGGTCGATTATATTCGACGTAGCAGAGTAAAGATAGGACCAGACGCTGATAAGCTCGAATGGTCGCCCGATGTTAATAGAGCATTCTCGGTTAAGTCGGCCAGAAGAGTGATCCTAGGCAATGCGGCTCCTCCTACTATTGCATCCTTCTGGCAGACCTGCATCCCCAAGAAGTGGTCCTTCCTCATCTGGAGAGCCCTACGCAACTTCCTCTCCACTGATGACACTCTCAATGCTATCGGGTTCAGCCTTGCTTCAGCTTGTACATGTTGCTTTGATCATCAATCAGAAATAGCCAACCACATCCTCAGTCAAGGGGAACTACCGATCAAGGTCTGGAGAGCTTTTTTCTAGCGTTGTCAATTGCCTTATGGGGGCGACAACTTTCACCTCCTCATGGCAACCTGGGCATCGGCGTCACATGGACACCAGATCGTCGCCGCGGCCGCCACGTGGGTTCTCTAGAAAAATTGGAACAAGGCTAGATATGAAGGCTGCCAATACAACGCAGACCAACTAATATGGGAGACCATTCATCAGTGCCGCAAACGGAGATCCCTCTGCCATCATAGCAGACGGTATTCTGGAACTCTCTCCTATCCTCGGATTAACCGTTTTGTTTCTAGTTTTTCTCGTTTTCCTCTTCTTTTGTCAGTATACGTGTATAGGCATCGGCATTTTGCACCTCATGGTATACTTGTAAAGGTTCGGCCTTCATATATATATATATATATATATATATATATATATATATATATATATATATATATATATATATATATATATATATATATGTATATATATCGAAAGAGGGAAAGCGAGCTGATCCCTAAAAAACCCTAACCCCATCTTTGCCAACACCACCACCTGCGACCCCCCAATCTCGAGGGCGGCCGAAACGCCGCCGCGAGACACCGCCGGCAGGCAAACGCGCGCGCGCGCCTGGAAACAGAGCAGCCGTGGACAGCAGACGCTAGGCGGCAACACAACTTCGTCACTCGATTTCTCCGCACTCGCTCGATCGATTTTCGATCCGTTTCTTCGGGTACGATCCTAACATATACACCTATAATTCCCCTCAAATAGTTCATTTTAATTCGATGTATGTGCGACAAAAAACGAATTTAGCTTGGGTCGGGTTAGGGAGTTTAGTTGGGCCGGTTTGATGTTCTTTTCTTCTTTCCCTTTTCTTTTTTCTTTTTTTTTGTTTTTCTTTTCTTTTCTTTTTCTTTTTCTTTTTCATTTTTTTTTCTATTTCCTTACAATACTTTAAAGTATCAAGAAAATCTAATAATGAAATTAAAATAAGCTTCTAAACTCTATAAATATTTTCTACCTTATTTACCAATATATTTTGCAGCTATATTTATATTATACAAGTTATCAAATTTACATACTAACTATATATATATAAAATTTACATACTAACTATATATATATATATTTTATTTTTTTAATATAAAATTTTATATATATATATATAAAATTTACATACTAACTATATATAAAATTTACATACTAACTATATATATATATATATATATATATATATATATATATATATATATATATATATATATATATATATATATATATATATATATACTCTTTAATGAAACTTCTAACATGAAAGATGTAAAATAAAAACTTCTACACAAAATGTCACATTCCTATATTTTGCATTTACCAAGTATTCAGTATATTATATGTTCTATATTTATTTTCCTAAGATAAAAAAGGCAACCTCATAGGTACTTTTCTATATATAACTATTATCTATAATTACCATAAAAGTCTAATTGTATAATAAATAACAGAATATAAAATATATAATGAGACTATAGGAGGCTTACATCCTACATACATATAAATACCCAAAAACATTTAATAATACCTTTTTCTAGTATAGGATACATAAAATTTATGCACATGAAATTAATATTTACCTCCTAAAACACAAAATAACCAATTGATATATATATATATATATATATATATATATATATATATATATATATATATATATATATATATATATATATATATATATATATCAATAACAATAACATTTATAGTGATATCACCATAAGTACAATCGATAATAGGTGTAAATACAAGTATAAGCACAGTCTAAAATTCCCCAAAAATGCACATGGCCATATTGTAATTTAGTATCGTTGAATATTAACTAATATTGATATATATAGTATTTATATAACAATTACTTAGAAAAATATTATTTAGATCATTAAAATAAAATACGGTATAATCATACCAAAAATATATCGACATGGACGTCTTTGGATGCACTACATGCCTACATGGGCTTAGGCTCGGTTCGGGTCCAGTCTGGACTAGTTCAGTACGACCGGATCTCCTAAAAGTCCAATAATCTAATTAATAATTAATTAATCGTTTATAGGGGTTAAGTCGCAACTTGGCTTGGTTTTTCTAGCTGGAGGACACTTATGGCTTGGCCTTCCCTATCATAGCTAAAACACTAGTCATAGCACACGACTACACTATCCGTGCCATCTTTCCTAGTCATCTTGTACTCCAAAACTTAACCATGACTAAGGTCTTCTATAATAATTAATTAATTAAATTAAATATTTATAAAATTCCAAAAATTATATTTTAATTCAAATAATTAATAAAAGATATTTTTAAAATTTCGGAAAGAGGGGTTACAAATCTACCCACCTTAGAAATAAATTCGTCCTCGAATTTAAGGTCTACTAAGATAAGCGGACTTGGTTGATTGGTGAAAAGATAGAAAAAATTTAGGGTAGTAAAATATTGATCAAATAGATAAAAAAAATGAAAAGAGAGTCGGAAAACTCTAAAGGCCCTAAAATGTTCTCACAATTTTAATTCTAACAGGTTTTGATAAAAGAACATAATCATAAAACAAAGTATCGACGAAAAATTATCTTCAACCACGATAAATAAAGTAAAGCAAATAAATAATTAAAATTTAAAAATCCGGGAAGAGGAATTTAGGGTTTTAGATTAGGAAATTGGTTTAGGGATTCTTGGAAATTAGGACTAGGGTTTAAGAAATTGGGGATTAGGGTTAGGGATTTGGAACTGGATTATGTTGATTTGGGAATTTCGTCGAGAGTAGAGGAAGCCTTTATATATATATGGGTTGGTGATTCCCTAATTTAGATAGGGCTAGAGTTCAGTGGTTCAATCTTTTCACAGTTTAAATCAAATAACTATTTAATCACTAAAATCAAAATCAATAATGAAACACAATAAAATTATTTGGTATTATCAAATGGATTGAAAATATATGCAATTACCAAAGCTCATTTAAAATGATAGAGTTTTATTGGGTATAAAGACAGTCAAATTTGATTTCTAAAAAATTGTGATTTCCAAAATAATTCAAAGTTTATATTTAATATCGTTAATTAATGTGGATAATATTTACTACCCATCCAAATAATTTAAATTGCACTTTTGATATCATCAAATATTTAAATAAATAAAAAAATAAACTAGTTTACGTAATCATTTTAATAATTTTCAAAATACCATTTAATAATATTTAATATTATCAACGAATTTTGTAAATTCCCCTAAATAATAACAATAATCAATACTTCAAAAAATAATTTTATAACTTCAATGACTAATTGAATCAAATAATCTTAGAAGTGTATTTTGTAAATATAAATAAATTCAGTAAAAACTCTTTTCCTTTCAAAATATTTATTATCGAATTAAAATATATTTTCTAACTAGAAAACTAAAATAGAACAAATACAGTTTTCAAACCTCGGAAAGTGGGCTTACAAATCTACCGACCTTAGAAATTTTCGTCTTCGAAAATTTATGAATGACAAGAATATATAAACTTGGATGGTCATGCAAAAGGGTTGTCAAGTGGATCATGGGAAGTTTTTCGACAAGGAACATTCGTCACGAGGAAAATACAATTGTTTTGAGATTAGAAATAGCATTTTAGAATCATTAACTATTTCTTGTATTCTGAAAAATTCTCAAGTTAGAGGTATGCACCAATATTAGAAAAAGAACATATACACTTGATTTAGTACGTTACCTTTCCGAGGTAACAGAATCAAGAAATTCCATCACACCATCAAGGCATAACGAAGATAAGAAGTTTATAGATAATCAGAGACGACTAACTAAGATAGTTTAGAAACTTTTCACGAGAATCTTCAAGACTATATTTTAAATTATAGGGAAGATAAGGAAATACTACCACAGATGAAATCTACTAGGCTACGGCTTAATTATAAAATGGTAGGAAGGGATGAGGGTGCACGAAGGATGATATAGATGATAATCATCATATTTGGGATTTGGTCATGATCCTAAAGCCTAGAACTTAAATAAGGGTGAGCTAATTTGGTATTTTATTGAGAAACAGATTAGGCCTTAAAGAAGGAATTGATTTAAATACATCAACTAATAAAGGTACTAAAATTTGGTAAGACGAACGCCTTAGCGAGGACGAACGATCCCGCAGGGATCAAAGCGACGACGAACGACCCTAGCGGGATCGGGGCGTGACAGAGTGGTATCATAGCACGGCTATACGTCCTTGGCCTCTTGCAAATATCAATTTCGAAGAAAAAAATATAAAGTATTTTGATGACTTTTAAAAGTCCCGATTATGAGTTATGAAAACCAATGTCTCATACAATAAGTCCATAATACTTTATGAGACTAACATAAGCTACATTGTTTTGTAGAGAGATGGCCCTCCTCGACCATTTAGTCAAATGGATCCTATCGAACGGATCATGAACATGATGGCTGTTAAGCATCAAGAAGCTGAAGAGCGGGATCAGATACAACGGGCCCGAATGGAGGCTCAACAAAAGCAGTTGGATACCATGGCCCAGATCATAACTGCACGAGCGAAAAATCGAGATACCATCGCAGCGAACAATCCAACCGGCACTCTTGAAATTAGGCCCGTGGAGGCGGAAGAGCCACAACAGGCTTGCAGGAAACCTTTTGAGCCGAATAATTTCCTGAAAGGTAAGCCTCCAGTGTTCGTGGGCAGAACATCACCAGACGAGGTGATGAACTGGATCAAAGTAATGGAACGCTCGTTCTCTTTCCTCGGCGTTCCTAAGAGCAAAAGGGTGTCATGCGCGACACAACAACTTTGGCTGCGGGCAGACGACTGGTGGGAGGCTAAGAAACCAGAACTGCGTGCTAGGACAAGGGACGGAAAGATTACATGGGCCATGTTCAAGCACGCCTTCCTGGAACAATACCTTCCACCTGCAGTCGGTCAACAGAAGGAAGACGAGTTTATGTCGCTAAAGCAAGGAAGCATGTCCGTCGAAGATTATGAGTCGGAATTTTCTAAGCTTTCGAAGTTTGCTAGCGAGTTGGTTCCGAACGAGAGGGTTCGCACGATGCAATTTATACATGGCATGAGCAAGGACATTCAAAAGAGTGTTCTGATGCGGAAGTGTGCATCGTACACCGAGGCTACATTATTTGATACTTGTTTTGAGTTAAATTTATGAGTTGAATTATGAGTTGTTTTGATGATTAAATGTAACAGAGTTGGGTTTTCTAATGAAAACTGATTTTTGAATGTAACCTGAATTCGAATGTTTACCTGAGTTGAAAATTACTGATACAAGTACTTACATTTGATGTTGAGTTTGTTTAAGGTTTGATCACTTCACTGCAAAATTAACCTGAAATAGGACTCTTGCTATTAACCTGAGTTTAGTTCACTATGATGTACTGAACAGTAGAACCTGAATTCATATGCAAAACTTGAATTGAATGCTAACTAACCTGAGATTTTGTTATGAATCTAATATTATAGTTCACTGTTGCTTTTGATTTGAACTGAATACAAAGGATAACCTGTTTGTCTTTAAAACTGTGAACTAATGTATAATCTGGGTTGGTTCAAAACCTGAGAACTGAATGAGTTAACTGAGAATTGATGCATGATTCATCCGAGTTTACTTACAATATGTGAAACTGAACCTAATGTGATTTAACCTGAGTTATTTTGGAATTGAACCTGGGAATGTTTCATATAACCTGAGTTTGAATTATCTGAGAACTAATGTTTTAACTGAAATGTGATATCCTGAGAACTTAGTAGCTAACCTGAGAAGTCTCAGGTTTACACTGAGCATGAACTGAGATTTCAATATATGTTATACCTGAGTTCGTTCACTGTTGGATAAACTGAGATTTGATGCATGTATTACCTGAGATCATATGTATGAACCTGAGAGTGCTTGAATTGACCTGACTTTGCATTATTAAAACTGAAAACTGAATATTGAACCTAAGTTTAATTGTATGTGATACATGAGGCTGCTTTCTACAAAATAACTCAGTGCCAAAAGAGGTTGCTTTCTACAATCAGCCTCTGGATGTGCGAAAGTCAATTCAGGGACTGGAAGACTTTCATCATCAGTGCCACTAGTACAGAAGACAAATTGAAGAAAGCCCGCCAGCTAGGATTGCACATCTCGGATGGAGACGACAAGGGCAAACGTCTTAATGCCAACAACAACAACGGCGGTAACCCCTCCAACAATCGAGACAACAAGGGCAAATAGGCTATGGTGGCCGACACCGCCCCGAAGCCTGAAATAAAGCAAACAGAAAGGCAGTGGCTGCAGATGACCTACTCCTTCGAGGACAGTCATGTCAAGCCCATATTTGATATGCTCTTACAAGGAGGCAAAATTCAGCTTCCTCCTCCAAGACGTGAGTGTAGGCCTCAAAAATGAAGTCACGCTGAGTTGATCAGAACAAGTCACGCAGAGTGATCCGAGAAGCAGCACAAAAGATACGCTAAGTTCTGCCTGTCCATCTCCTTTAGAAATCACGCAGAGACAGCTCAGCCATACGTCAGAATCATAATGACTGACAACACAGCAGTCGAGAAACGTCTCCTCGTATGCCACGTATGCACAGAACTCGAGAGATCATCGCCGTCTTTTGCGTGATTTTCGAAATCTTCCTTAGCAAGACTCACTCTTCACCAAGTTGGCGTGACTTTGGGTCTTATCTTCATTTAATGCGTCTGATAATATAATCAATGTCAGAGATTTTGTGTCAGACGAAGCGTGCCAAATCAAGACAGCTGGCGGTTTGCGTGGATTCTGAACCTTTTCCTTCCTCAAGTTTGCATAGATTTTTGAGTTATTCTTCTCAAAGCCTGCGTGAATTCTGAAGTATTCTTCTTCAAAGCTTGCATGGATTTCGCCTTCAACGAGTCTGCGTCAACGAAACTGCGTGGATTTTTGCCTTCAGCAAGACAGCGTGGATTTCATTTCAACTGGAGTACGTGGCAGCCATGCCACCGATCTCTCTCTCGCGTGCCCAGTAACTTGCACACGACCCATACACTAATGCCATGTGTCCAACAGTTACGGGCCACGTCCAGTAACTACTCACTAACCCTGCGTGTATTTAGAGTCTGCGTGACTTTTCAAATGCACCAGTGGTGAGGTAGTTATCTTTTCAGTTACTGTTTTGACTTTATAAATAGAGTTCTTTTTTTATTCATTGTACAGATACATTGATATCTACTGTCAAAATTTTGAGAGCTTTTCTTCTTCGCATAGTCCAAGGGATAAAGCGATCGTCTTCTAGATCGGATTCCTACAGTTGTAATTTTCCCAGAAACACAACAAATAAAGAGAATTTCTTTATGGAAAACAAATTGGCGACTCTGCTGGGGAAAACCATCTCCTCTTCTGAGATGGTAACAACTCAATACGACACTTCGTCAATCGGCTCGACGAAGAAGGTGATGACGATCAAATTTGATCAACTCGCCTATGAAGAAATGCAGCAGGCTAAGGGTGGCAAGCCCATTCCAGCCTCCATCATCACTGCCAAGTCGAAGGGATACTCTGTCTATGTCCCTAAGAATCAGTTGGCAGTCAATGGTGAAGTCTCTGCCACAGTGTCTACTCCTAACACTGGCAAGAACTCCACTGCAAGCACGCACACTCTTGTGCGCTCGAAGATGACAGTAACTAAAAGTCACGTTGACAGTACTGGCTCCTTAGCCGAATCTGTTCCAGCGTGCAAATTCAATTCTAAAAGTCACGCTGATAGTACTGGCTCCTTAGCCGAATCTGTTCCAGCGTGTAAATTCAATTCTAAAAGTCACGCTGATAGTACTGGCTCCTTAGCCGAATCTGTTCCAGCGTGCAAATTCAATTCTAAAAGTCACGCTGACAGTACTGGCTCCTTAGTCGAATCTGTTCCAGTGTGCAAATTCAACTCTAAAAGTCACGTTGACAGTACTGGCTCCTTAGCCAAATCTGTTCCAGTGTGCAAATTCAACTCTAAAAGTCACGCTGATAGTACTGGCTCCTTAGCCAAATCTATTCCAGTGTGCAATCCCACATTCAAAAGTCACGCTGACAGTACTGGCTCCTTAGCCAAATCTGTTCCAACGTGTAATTCTAAAATCAAAAGTCACGCTAACAGCTCTGGTTCTTTAACCAAGTCTGTTTCAGCGTGTATTTCATCAGAGAAGAATAACTCCTTAGTTATCTCTTCTTCTTCACCGAGTTCTACTAGAACTGGGGGTGGTCTTCCACACAAAGTCCCTTCGAAAAGGAATAACTCTTTAGTTGTTTCTTCTGCTCCTGTAGTTTTTACTCCAGGAACAGCTTTGACTGATACTTTTGTTAGTCAAAGGAAAGGAGATGGTCTTTTGACTACTCTTCCTTCTGGATATTCTATGTCTCAACATCTGAATGAGTCTAAGAAAAAACATTCCTTAATGTCTTCTTCTTTGATTTCTTCAAATTGGGTACAGAATCTGTCCATTAAAGAGGGTCTGTTACCAACTCCTAATCAAGGGAGTGGTTTAACTCTTCCTTCTCTGCAAATATCCAGATCAATGGAAGGAAAACTCCATGTTTCCAAAATTAATATGTTACCTTCCACTGATTTAAGAACAAAACTCAGCACTTCTGGTGTTAAGAAACCATACCAATTGGATATGAAGATAAAAGATCCAGATGCAGAGTATGCAAGAAATTATGTGGCTCACATTAATCACTCTTTGTATAACCAAGAGCCATCAAGACCCAAGAACAGGAAGTATATTCCTCAATCTTCACAAACAGATTTACGGGAATATCTTCAACAGAAGAGAAGGAGTAATTCTATATCAAAGGAACATGCTGAATGTGACTTCTATCCAAGAGTCATAATTCAGTGCAGATGTGAATCAACAGTTCAAGACCATGGTGATCATGAATGTGACTTCCAGCCAAGAGTCATAATGCAATGCAGATGTCAAAATAAACGACAGTCTGTCTTTAATAGGATTCAGTATGAACCTATGCCTGATGAAGATGAGCCTTTGTTTGCCTCTGTCAACATGACTTCTCGGGGCACCGGGGGTAGAGTTGATTGTCCAGATGGAGTATATAAAAACACCAGAGCAAGAGTCCTGGCTTCTAGTCAAATAAATTTGATCCCTGAAATTGATTCTGAATTTCTTGGAGAATCTAACTTCCCACCTCTTCCTACTGGGGGTAATTCTCCTATAGTTGACTTTGATACACGAAGCAATGATTCAGAGCATACAACATCTACTAGTTCATCAATAATCCCTCATACAGTCACGACTTACATGGTTGATGGGAATACTGATGAACCTTCTTCTTCCCTGACTCCTCAAGATCAAAGAATTGCTTCTTTGGAACAGCAAATGAAGTCTATGACTGACACAATGAAGTCAATGTATGAACTCATGACAGCTCAGTTGCAAAATCGACAGACTGTATCAGATGCCATACCAGTTGATACTGATATAATTCCAGTACAAGTTCCTCCAGCAGTACAATCCAATACTCCTGGACCTGCTCAACCAAATCCTAGTCTCTCTGGAGCTGGAGGTAGTGCTTACAATGCTGTTCCTCCTCCCAACTATTCTCTACAAGCTACAACTCCACAATCTTCAGGAGTTGTCTCTGAAGAATTGAAAAATCTCAAAACTCAATTCGAGGCATTCAAACAGAAGGATGGTTTACAAAGGTTAGGCATCAAGCAGCCTTATCCGATAGAATGAAAGCAAGTATCATATCCTCCTAAATACAAGCCTCCTACTATCTCATTCTATAATGGAACCACTTCTCCAAGTCAGTTTATCAATCACTTTGAAGTGATGACTGATCAACTACAACCAAGTGATGCCCTCCTTACTCGGGTATTTATTGGATGTCTCAAGGGAACGGCTTATGAATGGTATAGAAGTCTCCCAGATGGGAGTATTACCTCATTTGCTGGTTTCAAACAGATATTTCTTGAAAGGTTCTATGAAGGGCTTAATGACATGACTATGTCTGCTCTTATTAGAATCAAGCAGAAAAATAATGAATCTACAGAGGAATACATTGAACGGTTTCGAAGAGAAGCTCTGAAGATGCCTCTTGGAACTCTTGATGCTGTCACCATTGACACGTGCAAATCAAACTTGTTGCCAATCATCAGTATGTGGACAGGGTCCACTCAATTTCAAGATTGGCCTTCCTTCATAGTCAGTGCTAAAGCTGCAGAAATCAGTGCTAAAACCTTCAAAGGTTTAGAAGTGCAGATGACTCCTAAAGAAACAGGACAAGGTGCTAACAATAAAAATAATGCTCGCAAAGGAAAAGAAACTCTTGAAGTTAATCTTCAGAGCAAAGATGCATCAAATGTTCAAACTCCTGCCTCTACAACTCAACAATCAAGAACACCTCGCCCCAGAGAAGAATATTCTTTTGATGACGACGATGTCCTTGGTATCTTTGAATGTCTGCTGAAAGGTAATAAAATACAATTACCAGAGATCAAGAAACCTGATGAAGCTGGTAAGACAGATCATCCTAAATACTGTCTATATCACAGAATGCTGGGTCATACAATTCGTACATGTTATGTATTGAAAGGAAAGATCCAAGAAATGATTAAATCTGGAGCTATCTCTCTTACTCCAAAAGAGAAGACCGTCACCTCCAACGTCGTCTCTATGCAATTTGGAAATTTCCCTCCTCAACTCCTTGAAAGTGGGATTGTTCCTATTCCCAAGGCAACTCTTGACATAGTGAATCTTCCTCCTCCACAGTCTGAAGGATTAGTGCCAATCACTTTGGAAACAGGGGAAATCATGTGGATCCATCCTGATCTAGTGGCAGATTTTGAATCGCCTTCTCCTCAAAAGATTTCTTTTCAAAAATCCAAGAAGGCTGGAAAGATCAAGTCATGTCATATGACTTCTCTTGGGTCTACCTCTGACACCGAGCCAAAAGACAAAGAAGAAGCACTTGTTAGTGCTACTCGAACGGGGAAACCTTACCTAAAGGATTATTCTAAAAATCTTGAAGATCCTACTGATATCCCTTCAGATGCTAAAGATGCTCCTAATGTTCCTCCCGAAGAAGAACCATCTACTGAACCTGTTCCTCCCAAGCCTACGGCTCTGGAGAAAGGCAAACAACAGGCTCGGTTTGATAAGCCAATCAAGAAGTCTTCTCCTCTTGGACTTCAGAAGCCTTACAACTTCGACATTTTGGCTCAGCTTGCTAATACTCCCGCTAGAATGTCCCTTTTTGAACTTCTACGTCTTTCCAAAGAGACTCGAGAGACGTTAAGTGAAGCACTTCTACAAGCTGACTCTTGTCTTACACAATTGAAGAAGCCGGATGCGAAACCTGCCACTTGCTTACATTGCAACAGTGTACTGGAGATTATCCCAAATATCACCTTTACACAAGACGACATGTTACTGGAGGATAATCGACATGACCGACCTCTCTACTACACTGGTTATATTGATACGATGAAGATAGATCGTATTCTCATTGACCCAGGGTCTGCTATAAGCATAATGCCAAAGAGTTTGTTGGATGAACTAAAAATCCCTCTTCATAAGCTCTCCAAGACGGTTACTACTATCTTGGGATTCAATCAAAGCCGAAGTGAGCCTTTGGAAAAGATTCATCTGAAGCTTCAGATAGGTGATTTCAGATCTAAAGTCACTTTCTATGTGATCGAGATCGCGGGATCCTATAATCTTCTTCTGGAGAGGCCCTTTCTTCATGAAAATAATGTGGTGCCCTCTACTCTTCATCAATGTTTTAAATACATTGATAGCAATGGAAGAGTACAAAAAGAAGTTGCTGATATAAATCCCTTCCATGGGGTTGAAGCTTATTTCAATGATTCCCGAATGTACAAAGAAGAGTATACAAGGATCATATAAGCTATGGAGAAAGAAGATGCACAAAGTGAGACTTTAATAATCCCTGTTAAATGTCGAACTACTCAGCAACAATCTCCTAAACCCTCTGGAGAAGATTCTTTCATCATTCCAGTGAGTGGACGGATCTCTCCGTTACCTCAGTCATCTACTCAGAATACACTGATCATTCCTGTCAGTGGGCGTACTATAGTTCTTGTACCTTCACAAGATACTCTGCTAATTCCAGTTGGAGGGCGGACTACTCTTCCTACTCAAACTTCAAGGGAGCTCACCTCTTCTGAGCCATTTGTTATCGATCTTAATCGAAACAAAGCTTCTTCTTCTTCTCCCCCTTTAGTCATTGACTTGGCTAAAATCTCTAAGGCTCAGCCTTCTTCCAATGTAAATATTGCTGCTTTTACATTTAATGAAAAGTCTCTACCTTTGCAGTACGTTGATGTGTGTAATTATGTTCATAGTTATTTACATCTGTTAGATGACTTGAACACAATAACCATAGGAGTTGTACAGACTGTTCATACAGATGTATCTCTAGAACCTGTACAATCTTTATACTTTCTAGTTCCCAGCAGAAAGCCAGGAGACATTCCAATATTCTTCTACAAAGGGCCTCAAAATCCTTCTGATCTTGAAGATGATGACAAAAATGATGATACTGGAAGATTACAACTACGTCATTATAGTCAGCAATCTAGAGACATCATCAAAAATATGGGCTATGACTTCAGGACTGGCCTTAATAATGGAAAAGGAAGAAAAATGCCTGTCCGGATTCCTCTTTTGAAATATGGAAGGACGAAATGCGGATTGGGTTATACTGCTCCTACTCCTTTCATCAACATTATCTATGAAGATCTTGAGTCTGACGAAGATAAGAGATCTGATTCTTCTAGTACCACTTCTTGGGATTCCGATACGAGTATCGGTGACTTCTATTGCAACCTTCTGTCTTCTAACATGGTTTCCATTGACCATTCTGAAGAAAGTGATGAAGACGAAGAAGAGTTTGAAATCTCACCTGAATCAGAACAGTGGGCCCAAAGATTAGATAATCAATGGGAGTTCCGTTTCGAGCAAAAAGAACCTCCGACTGAAGATAAACTTGTTCAAATAGATGTTGGTGAAGAGGGGTCTCCCAAACCAATATTCATCAGTGAAAGTCTTTCAGAAACTGATAAGAAAGACATGGTCAAACTCATTTATGATTACATTGATGTCTTTGCTTGGAGTTATGAAGATATGCCAGGGCTTGATCCTCAAATTGCAACTCACAAGCTCAACATCTTGCCGAATGCTAAACCGGTCAAACAACAACAGCGACGATTTCGTCCGGACATCATGGATGCAATTGAAGCTGAAGTCAATAAACTCATTACCTCTGGGTTTATTAGAGAGGAACAACATCCCGATTAGGTGGCTAATATTGTTCCTGTTCTTAAAAAGACTGGCAAGATCAGAGTATGCATAGACTTTCGCGATCTCAATGCGGCATGTCCTAAAGACGAATTCCCTCTACCAATCACTGATGTCATGGTTGATAATACCTGTGGATTTGAACGAATGTCATTCATGGACGGGTATTCTGGGTATAATCAGATCAAAATATTCCCAGAAGACGAGAAGCACACTTCTTTCAGAACGTCGATTGGTACATACTGTTATACAGTTATACCATTCGGTCTCAAGAATGCAGGAGCAACTTATCAACGAGCTATGAGCACTATATTCCGTGAACATTTGCGGAAAACAGTCGAATGCTATGTTGATGATATTGCAGTCAAAAGTCGACAAAAGGAGGATCATATCCAAGATTTGAAGACTATATTTGATCTAATGCGTAAGCATCAATTAAAGATGAACCCTACTAAGTCTTTCTTAGGCGTCTCTAGTGGTAAATTTCTCGGCTTCGTCATTACCTCTAAGGGTATACACGTGGATCCCGAGAAGATCAAAGCCATCCAAGAGATGCGTCCTCCACGCACCTTAAAAGAGCTACGAGGATTTCAAGGAAGAATCGCTTATATCAGGAGATTTATCTCTAATTTATCAGGACGCTGCAGACCATTCAACAAACTTATGAAGAAAGGTGTCTCTTTTGTCTGGAATGATGAATGTCAGAAAGCATTCGATGATATAAAACAATATCTGATGAGCCCTCCATTATTGGTACCTCCCGTCTCAGGAATACCGTTCCTCCTCTATACTCGAGCAATGAGTCATTCATTGGGTGCATTACTCGCTCAAAAGAATCAAAATGGTCATGAACAGGCTATTTATTATCTCAGCCGCACTATGACCAGAGCTGAACCTCGATATTCACCGGTTGAAAAAGAATGTCTAGCCTTGATGTTTGCTGTCCAAAAGACACGTCATTATATCATTGGCCAGACTATTCATGTCATCTCCAGGATCAATCCTATACGGATCATGATGAAGAAACCCAGTGTTTTGAATTCTCGATTGGCTAACTGGGGAATCCTACTTGCTCAGTATGATATGCACTATATTCCTCAGAAATCAGTCAAGGGACAAGCTTTAGCTGATTTTCTGGCTGCTCACTCAATTCCAGAAAATTCAAAACTCTATGATGAAATCCCAGATGAAGTCCTAGATTCAAATCAAATTGCTGAAGAAGATCCTACTTGGCGTCTATTCTTTGATGGAGCATCAAGAATTGGTCCTAATGGCGATATTGTTGCTGGAGTTGGAATTGTTCTTATATCGCCAGAAGGTCTTGCCATCCAAAGAGCTTATTCTCTCGATCAGCCGTGTTCAAACAATGTAGCTGAGTACAACGCATTGCTTATTGGTCTTCAACTCGCTAAACATCTGAATATTCAACATTTGGAGGCGTATGGAGACTCTAAACTTATTGTCAATTAGATCAGGGGTACTTATGAAGTTCGCCATCAAGATCTGGTTCCTTATCATAGAGTGGCCATATCTATGGCCTCATCATTTAAGGAATTCTTCATTGAACATGTTAGGCGAGCATGTAACACAGAAGCTGATGCCCTTGCTAATCTTGCAGCGGTGCTGGCTATCCCAATCAGACGGCAACAAATGATTGTTGTTCATAGTCGAGAATTATTTCATCTTGAAAATAACCTGACTTTAGGACTTCCAGTTGACATTGAAGAATCAACATCTCATGACGTCAACACAACAAGAGGATTTGGATTTAGTCGTAAATCGATATCATCTTCATCCGATTCCAGCATGGAATTCATCTTCAGTAACTCGACTGAGAATCAGAATACGGATAAAGATTGGAGACTTCCTTTCTTAGATCTTGTATTGTATGATATTCTTCCGGATGATCCGAGTGAGGCAGCATCTATCAGACGACGATCACTCAGATTCTAGTACAATCATACAACAAAGACCTTATATCGTCGAGCTTATGATGGTTTACTCCTTCGGTGCATTGCCGGTGATGAAGCCCAACAAGTTATTCGTGAAGCACATGATGGAATTTGTGGAGCGCATCAACCTGGGCCAAAACTTCAAGACCGTATTCGACGGATGGGTTATTATTGGCCAACTATGGTATCAGATGCCATTGAATATGCAAGGAAATACAAAGCTTGCCAAATCCATGCAGATTTTATACATCAACCTTCGGAATTTCTACATCCGATGGCAGCATCATGGCCCTTCAAAGCTTGGGGCATGGACATTGTCGGCCCGATCAATCCTCCGTCATCTAAAGGTCATCGGTTCATTCTCGCAATAACCGATTACTTCTCCAAATGGGCCGAAGCTATTCCTTTATCTGAAGTTAAGACGTCTAATGTCATCAGCTTTATTAAGCACCACGTCATCTACAGATTTGGTGTTCCTCGACGCATTGTTCATGATAACGGACCACAGTTCGTCAGCCAGAAATTTACTCGATTCTGTGACGATCACCGGATCAATAATGTTGCTTCTACCGCATATAATCCAGCAGCTAACGGATTGGCAGAAGCTTTCAACAAGACTATCATCAAACTCCTAAAGAAGTTTGTCTCCACTAACAAACGTAATTGGAGTGACAAGCTCGGAGAATGCTTGTGGGCTTATCGCACTACAGTCCGTAATGCTACTAAGTGTACACCTTTCTCTCTAGTGTACGGATCTGAGGCTGTTCTCCCATTAGAGATTCAAATTCCTTCTTTAAGGATAGCAATCGCTAATGAACTCACTGTTGAAAATAATGATCGTCTTCGACTTCAAGAATTGGAGGCTCTGGATGAAAAACGGTTATCTGCTCAACAGAATATTGAATTCTATCAAGCTAGAATTTCAAGGGCTTTTAACAAGAAAGTCAGAATTCGAACATTTCAGAAAGGAGAACTTGTGCTTACTGTCAGACGCCCGATGACTATGACACACATGAGTAAGGGCAAATTTGATGCAAAATGGGAAGGTCCATTCATTGTCAATAAGATCTTTTCTAGTGGGGATTATCAACTCACTACTCTAGATGGTAAAGCCACTATGATGCCCATCAACGGCAAATTCTTGAAGAAGTACTACGTCAGATATTTCTATCAAGATTGTCCTCCCATCACTCTCCAGCTGTTTCATTGTTCTTTCCGAAGAATCATTCTGATATCTATTATCCCCAGTGGAGATAGGTATTCTACTTTGTATCGTTTTCTCAACAAATTTGATATCCAGAAAATCATGTCCACATTACCTCTGAATTTTCTATCTCAATATCATATTTATGAAAATGATATTTAGTCTTTCTGATTTCTGAGTCAAAAGATCAATGAATAAATGCAAAAATATAAAGTGGGAAGGATATATCGTAAACAAAGTTTCCTTAAACGGAGTTTATTTGAGACAAATCCCTCAAGAAAAAAAAGAGTACATCATCATGGAAGATCACTGTGATCCCTTTTATATTTGGGACGAGGACCACATACATAATCAGCAAAAGAATTGAATACATCTTTTCCTGACCGCACCAAGAATTGACAGGCAGCCAGCCTCATTGCTTCTTCTTCTTCGGTTTCTCCTGGTTCGACCAGGAAGTCCAGGATATCTTTTGGCGGCTTGGGAGTAGACGAGCTTTCGCCCATTTCCTTCTTCTGCGGAGGTGGATGTTCTTTAACACCTTCAGTAGCTTCAAGGGCGACTTTAGTCTTCTTTATGTTCTCTTCAAAAGACATTGTGGATAAAATGCGATCCTTCTATTCAAATATATGCTCTATTTATAGGCATATGGTTACAAGGATCGAAGGGACGTATTCTTTCCCGATATTCAGTTCATCCATTCATTTCTCACATTCATCCGACGTTTCACATGTTCATTAATACTTGACGGTTCGTCCGTTCATTTATTACATTCACTCGACAGTTCATCTGTTCATCGTTTCTTAACGGTTCATCCGTTCATAATCTTCTATCAGTTCATAAAGTGGGGATTCGTTATTTATCATGTTTTCATAACCTCTGAATCAATTCCGAATCTGCTTACTCATTTGTCATGTTTTGACCTCTGCATAGAAATCAATCTATTTTCTTTCGAGTTCCTATATATTATCATGTCCATAATACCTCTGATAATATCATATACTCTAAAAACAGAAAAGATGATTTTATTATCTATCATGTCCACAATTCATCCACAAATACAAATAATTGAGCATAGAAGAAGTGTCATTTCCATTCCCATTTCACCACAAAAAGTCTATTACATTTTCTTAGACTTTCCTACAAATCATAATGAAAATCTATTACAAATCTTGGATTTTCATTCTATGTACAACTGAGATCTATTTCTTCTTGGATCTTCTCTGGCAATCTCGTTGTTTGTGGCACTTCCTGGGTGTCCAGCAGGAATCAAACTCTGGTCTTATCTCTCAGACGAGAGGAGAACCACAGAGTAGGGCAACACGAAAACGTGTTGCTGCCAATACAACTGGTGGATGGGGGTAACCTCTCAAGGAAGACAGGAATGTATCCAAACCTTGGGATACAATTCCTGGTTCTGCCTTCAAAGGAACTCTACTACCCAATTTCTTGGTAGTAGAGTTAACTCCACCATCCAACTCTCGTGTATAAAGGCTCTTCCTACCATCTAAGGAAGACCCTTCTATCTCACGAAGAGTTCTGAGTTGTCTGATTTACGCGTCAAAAGCGTATGAGCTCCCTGATGTGGATGTCAGAAGAACATTGTCCACAGCATCCACATCACCAATGCCAGTTCTGAAGAAGGTTTTCAGCCAAAATTCTGCAAGAAACAGTAAAGAAAAATCAGTCAACAGAAACTGGCCAAGCAAAGACAGATGCATTCTGTTCATTTCAGGAAGATGAATTTGTCCTTAGCAAACAAAAAATTCGATGCGTGTATATTGAACTTACCGCTGAGTTTGCTGCTAAGGATTGACAGATCCATGTCTGGTAGCGTGCACAGAGATTTGACATCAGACAACATGGCTTTCCTATTTTCTTCTCATAGAAAATTCATTCTCAGAAGAGAGGAAGAAGAATGGAAAGATGAGTTTGCGTGGAGTTCATCCATCTATTTAAAGGGTCAAGTGCAGGTCTATTCTTGGAAAAGATTCGCATAAATAGCGCTCGTAAATTGTGGAATGAGTGTCACATGTACTTCGAGAAACCGTGCAACATTGGAAACAGTCAAAGAGTGCTAATTAATATTCTTCATTAAAAGGCACGCAGATCAAACACAAAAGTTGTACTTCATTCTTTAAACAGGCACTGATGGCCTTACAAAAAGACAAAAAAGTACAACAAAAGCGTAGAAAGTTACGCCCTATTTTCCAGAGCGGCTAAGTTTGATGCCTAACTCCTCTACGCTCTTAACTCCCAGGCGATGCAATAGAGTCTCGAGCATTTCACGCTTCTCCATAAGGCTCCGCCCATCAGAAGAAGACGAGCCATCCAATCCAAAGTAGCTCAAGAGATTCTTGGCTAGCTGCGTGGAGTCGTCCTTGAGCTCGATGACGACAGGTTCGGGTTCTTTGCCCCCAAAAGTGGGGTCACCATGGGAACAAAAGCCCAACTTGCGTGCTTCCTCTTCGGCTGCTTCCTTTGGGGTCATATTTTCGAGAGATGAATGTCAAAGCTGAGAATCTCTTCCTGTTTATATAACAGATCTCGTCGACAGTTCATATTCCACCATAAATTGGACGCAATCAGTCTCGAAGAACGAAGAGTCATTATGACATTTAATAAGTTCATTTGGATGTTTTCAAAGAACTTCGAAGTCTTTTCGACTTCCGAAAAATTTTGGAGCCATCTCAGCGTGACTTTAACTCATTTCATCATCTTTATTTTCAAAGTATTTCGAAAATATTTTATCATTTTTCGAAAACTTTGAAGGGGGTTTTATAGGCCTCAAAAATAAAGTCACGCTGAGTTGATCAGAACAAGTCACGCAGAGTGATCCGAGAAGCAGCACAAAAGATACGCTAAGTTCTGCCTGTCCATCTCCTTTAGAAATCACGCAGAGACAGCTCAGCCATACGTCAGAATCATAATGACTGACAACACAGCAGTCGAGAAACGTCTCCTCGTATGCCACGTATGCACAGAACTCGAGAGATCATCGCCGTCTTTTGCGTGATTTTCAAAATCTTCCTTAGCAAGACTCACTCTTCACCAAGTTGGCGTGACTTTGGGTCTTATCTTCATTTAATGCGGCTGACAATATAATCAATGTCAGAGATTTTGTGTCAGACGAAGCGTGCCAAATCAAGACAGCTGGCGGTTTGCGTGGATTCTGAACCTTTTCCTTCCTCAAGTTTGCGTGGATTTTTGAGTTATTCTTCTCAAAGCCTGCGTGAATTCTGAAGTATTCTTCTTCAAAGCTTGCGTGGATTTCGCCTTCAACGAGTCTGCGTCAACGAAACTGCGTGGATTTTTGCCTTCAGCAAGACAGCGTGGATTTCATTTCAACTGGAGTACGTGGCAGCCATGCCACCGATCTCTCTCTCGCGTGCCCAGTAACTTGCACACGACCCATGCACTAATGCCATGTGTCCAACAGTTACGGGCCACGTCCAGTAACTACTCACTAACCCTGCGTGTATTTAGAGTCTGCGTGACTTTTCAAATGCACCAGTAGTGAGGTAGTTATCTTTTCAGTTACTGTTTTGACTCTATAAATAGAGTTCTTTTTTTATTCATTGTACAGATACATTGATATCTACTGTCAAAATTTTGAGAGCTTTTCTTCTTCGCATAGTCCAAGGGATAAAGCGATCGTCTTCTAGATCGGATTCCTACAGTTGTAATTTTTCCAGAAACACAACAAATAAAGAGAATTTCTTTATGGAAAACAGTGAGCCTCGGCCTGCAGAGATGGAGAGTCCCAAGTACTGCCACTACCATCGCTACGTTCACCATGCTACGCAAGACTGCTTCCAGTTAAAGAAGTACATTCAGGACCTCATCGACTCCAAGGCCTTGGCTATTGATTTCGAGGAAGCGTCTGTTGGCTCAACAACGAATCGAGCTTTATCAAGCACGCATCTCTGGAGCTTTCAACAAGAAGGTTAAAGTCAGAACGTTCCAAGTGGGCGATCTCGTTTTGGCAGTTCGGAGGCCGATAGTTATGACTCAAAAAACTGTCGGCAAGTTCCAACTAAAGTGGGAGGGCCCGTTCATCATCGAGATTGTATTATCTAATGGCGCATACCGTCTCACAAAGCAGAATGGAGACTTGCTCATGATGCCCATCAATGGCAAGTTCTTGAAGAAGTATTATGTCTAAACGACATCCCCCAACCATTCTCAGATTGTGAGTTATGTACCCTCTAGTACCGCTGAACTCACGTTCTGAACCCAACCATTTCTCAGATTGTGAGTTATGTACCCTTTGGAACCACTGAACTCACGCTCTGAACCCAACTATCTTCCAGATTGTGAGTTATGAACCCATCGGTACCGCTGAACTTACACTCTGATCCCAAAATTCTCAGATTGTGAGTTATGTACCCACTGGTACCGCTGAACTTACACTCTGATCCCAAAATCATCAGATTGTGAGTTATGTACCCGTTGGTACCGCTGAACCTACACTCTGACCACAAATTTCCCAGATTGTCGAGTTATGTACCCTCCAGTACCGCTGAACTTACCCTCTGGTCAAAATCATATCGCATCTTCTGGGTAGAGAGTCACGTATGATCATACCTCTGAACTCCCTTCCTAAAAGAGCATCCCCCTCATGATCTAATACCCGCACTTTCAATACATAAAAAAGGGTAGCCGATCCACAAATTTTCGAAACAACCACGTCGATGTTACCTCCGAGTTGTTTTTCCTTCCACCAAAAACAAACCGCCTCCCGCATAGAACTTCCACGTCCACATTATCTCTGAGTTGTTCTATATGTCCTCCGTTGAGTCCACTCCTGCCACGTACTCATTACCTCTGAGCAGGAAGACTCCGCGGTAAAACCTCTATACTTACCACGTCCTCATTACCCGTGAGTAAGTTTGATGGTTCTTTCTCGACTTATTATCCGTACCCACAACCGGAGTACGCCAAGGATAATAGGCCCACAAATGTCTTCCGATGACCACAAATGTCCTCTGTCGACCACAATTGTCCTCTGTTGACCATAAATGTCCGCAGTCGACCACAAATGCTGTGCTAAGTTTTCTAGTACATGTCGCTCTCTTCTTATCATATCTTGGGAGCCCAGCTGCTCCCTGGCATTCTTTTGATACCAAGAACTTCCACAGCCTCCTCATCGCAAGGTTGTTCTAGGTATCCCTCTCAAGCTTGTTATCCGTACCTAAAACTGTCACGACCCGCACCCACTGTGAGGGTACGAGAGCGTAACAATGCCCAGCCTACGCCGTAGTGTCGGCGGTAGAACGCTGTTCTAGGTCATGAACTATAACTAACATAATATGAATACTCTCCATAAGAAGGCCAACACAGAGGTACAACTCAATCACAATCTAAGGTAGAATGTAGCATGATGGAAAAATAGATAAGAAATCCTCAATTGAGGTATAGCAGAAAGAAATAACAAAGTCTCAACATCTCTAAAATATACAACTCTGAAAATAAGATAACAGCTAAACATGAAAAGAAAGGACAGTCTAAGCTATCTATACTATACAAGGTATCATCCTAAGCAGCTGCCTGAACCTCCCCAGGGGTCCAGGTCACGAGTGTCAACTAGACAAACTCCAAGTAAGGGTGCAGGGTTCCTCATCATCCTCTGTAAAATTTTTAACAGGTCCAGTCAGGACGGAAGCGAGCACAAAACATCTCACGCAGTTCATATCATGTTAGGAAATATAAAGCATGCAACAGAGTAAGGTACATGAAACGCTGAAAGAAAGAAGTATATGAAAAATAGTAGAGATTTGATAACAGAAAATATCTAAATATGATAAGTAAGAACTGTAGGCCTACTGTGATTTAGAGTACAATATGGTTATGTAAACGGTCTAAGAAAATGCAATGGTAACTCCATTGTACGTGGGTGTACAATAGACATATACAATAGTTATACAATCTTGTACAATAGGATTTGAGTACATAACCAATTCTACTCCCCCTCTCCAAATCAATACATAAGGATCTACTCCGGTTACGTTATCTTGCATAATAATGTATGTAGGCCTTAAAAATGAAGGTCACGCTGAGTTGATCAGAACAAGATCTAAAAGTCACGCTGAGTTGATCAGGAAAATATTAAAAAATGACGCTGGAAGACAGCTCATCATTTATCATAGTATCATCATGACTGACAGCACGACAGTCGAAGAATGTCTTCTCGTATGCCACGTATGCACGGAACTCGAGAGATCATAGCCGCCTATTGCGTGATTTTTGAAATCTTCTTCAGCAAGACTCAGCCTTCACCAAGTTGGCATACCAAAAGAGCTTCTTGTCATTTAATGCGACTGACAAAAGCAATCACTGTCAGAGATTTTGTGTCAGTCGAGGCACGTCGAATCAAGACAGCTGGCAGTCCTGCCTCAATCGTGCGTGGATTTTGAGCCTTCTGACTCAAGTCTGCGTGTATTTTGAACTTATATGTTCCTTCCTCAAGTGTGCGTGTATTTTGAGCTTTTTACCTCAAGTTTGCGTGGATTCTGAAGTTTCATGCCCCACATCTGCGTAGATTTTGAAGCTTTCTGCCCCAAGTCTGCATGGATTGTGAAGCTTTTTGCCCCAAGTCTGCGTGGATTCTGAAGCTTCTTGTCCCAAGTTTGCGTGGATTTTGAAGCTTTCTGACTCAAGTCTGCGTGGATTTCGTCTTCAACAAGTCTGCGTGGATTTCATCAAATTGGAGTACGTGGCAGCCATGCCACTGATCTCTCGCCTGTGTGTCCTGTAACTTGCACACGACTCATGCATGATTGCCATGTGTCCAACAGTTACAGGCCACGTCCAGTAACTGCTCACAACCTTGCGTATGTTAAATCCTGCGTGATTTTCAACTAGGCACAGGCTGTGAAGACAGTTATCCTTTCAGTTATTTTTGACTCTATAAATAGAGTTCTTTTTCTCATTCATTGTACAGATACATAGTTATCTAACTTACTGTCAAAATTTTGAGAGCTTTTCTTCTTCGCATAGTCCAAGGGATAAAGCGATCGTCTTCTAGATCGGATTCCTACAGTTGTAATTTTCCCAGATACACAATAAATAAAGTGAATTTATTTATGGAAAACAAATTGGCGACTCTGCTGGAGACAACCATCTCCTCTTCTGAGATGGCAACAACTCAATGCGACACTTCGTCAATCGGCTCGACGAAGAAGGTGATGACGATCCAATTCGATCAACTCGCCTATGAAGAAATGCAGCAGGCTAAGGGTGGCAAGCCCACTTCAGCCTCCATCACCACTACCAAGTCGAAGGGACGCTCTGTCTATGTCCCTAAGAATCAGTTGGCAGCCAATGGTGAAGTCTCTGCCACAGTGTTTACTCCTAATACTGGCAAAGACTCTACTGCAAGCACGCACACTCTTGTGCGCTCAAAGATAACAGCATTCAAAAGTCATGCTGACAGTATTGGTTCCTTAGCCAAATCTGTTCCAGCGTGCAATCTCACATTCAAAAATCATGCTGACAGCATTGGTTCTTTAACCAAATCTGTTCCAGCGTGTATTTCCAAAACCAAAAATCACGCTGACAGTACTGGCTCCTTAGCCAAATCTGTTCCAGCGTGTATTTCCAAAATCAAAAATCACGCTGACAGCACTGGTTCCTTAGCCAAGTTTGTTCCAGCGTGTAATCTCAATCCCAAAAGTCACGCTGACAGTACTGGCTCCTTAGCCAAATCTGTTCCAGCGTGTAATTCTAAATTCAAAAGTCACGCTAACAGCACTGGTTCTTTAACCAAGCTTGTTTCAGCGTGTATTTCATATACATCATCTAAGAAGAATAGCTCTTTAGCTGTTTCTTCTTCTGTGCCAAGTTATACTAGAACTGGGGGTGGTCTTGCTAGAACTCCTCTACACAAAGTCCCTTCGAAAAGAGATAACTCTTTAGTTGTTTCTTCTGCTCCTGTAGTCTTTACTTCAGGAACAGCTTTGACTGACAATTTTATTAGTCAAAGAAAAGAAGATAGTCTTTTGACTACTCTTCCTTCTGGACATTCTATGTCTCAAAACTTGAACAAGTCTCAGAAGAAACATTCTGTAATGTCTTCTTCTACGACTTCTTCAAATTGGGCACAGAATTTGTCTATGAAAGAGGGTCTGTTACCAACTCCTAATCAAGGGGGTGGTTCAACTCTTCCTTCTCTGCAAATATCCAGATCAATGGAAGGAAAACTCCAAGTTTCAAAAAACCAATGTGTTACCTCCAACTGCTCTAAGAGCAAAACTTAATCAAATCCGTTTGGGGAGTACTTCTGGTGTTAAGAAACCACATCAATTGGAAATGAAAATAAAAGATCCGGATGCAGAGTATGCTAGAAATTATGTGGCTCATATTAATCACTCCCTATATAATCAAGAGCCATCAAGACCCAAGAACCAGAGATATATTCCTAAAAATACACAAGGAGTGTTCTCTGATGTACCTCAATCTTCACAAATAGATTTACGAGAACACCTTCAACAGAAAAGAAGGAGTAATTCTGTGACAATGGACCATACTGAATGTGACTTCCAGCCAAGAGTCATAATTCAATGCAGATGTCAATCAATGGTTCAAGACTATGTTGATCATGAATGTGACTTCCAGCCAAGAGTCACAATGCAATACAGATGTCAAACAAAATGACAATCTATCTTCAATCGGATTCAGTGTGAACCTATGCCTGATGAAGATGAGCCTTTGTTTGCTTCTGCCAACATGACCTCTCGGGATACTTGGGGTAGAGCTGATAGTCCAGATGGAGTATATAGAAACACTAGAGCAAGAGTCTTGGCCTCTAGTCAAAGAAATTTGATCTCTGAAGATGATTCTGAATTCCTTGGAGAATCTAACTTCCCACTTCTTCCTACTGGGGGTAGTTCTCCTATAAATGACTTTGATGCACGAAGCAGTGATTCAGAGCATACAACATCCACTAGTTCATCAATAATCCCTCGTACAGTTACGACTTATATGGTTGATGGGAATACTGATAAACCTTCTTCTTCCTTGACTCCTCAAGAACAAAGGATTGCTTCTTTGGAACAGCAAATGAAATCTATGGCTGATACTATGAAGTCGATGTATGAACTCATGGCAACTCAGATACAAAATTGACAGACTATACCAGATGCCATACCAATTGACACTGGTGTAAGTCCAGTACAAGTTCCTCCAGTAGTACAATCCAATACTCCTGGACCAGCTCAACCAAATCCTAGTCTCTCTGGAGCTGGGGGTAGTGCTTATAATGCTGTTCCTCCTCCTAACTATTCTCTACAAGCTACAACTCCACAATCTTCCGGAGTTGCTAATGAAGAATTGAGGAATCTCAAAACTCAATTTGAGGCATTCAAACAGAAGGATGGTTTACAAAGATTAGGCATCAAGCAACCTTATCCGATAGAATGGAAGCAAGTATCGTATCCTCCTAAATACAAGCCTCCTACTATCTCATTCTATGATGGAACCACTTCTCCAAGTCAGTTTATTAATCACTTTAAAGTGATGACTGATCAATTGCAACCAAGTGATGCCCTCCTTACTCGGGTGTTTGTTGGATGTCTCAAAGGAACGGCTTATGAATGGTATAGAAGTCTCCCCGATGGGTGCATTACCTCATTTGTCGGTTTCAAACAGATGTTTCTTGAAAGGTTCTATGAAGGGCTCAATGACATGACTATGTCTGCTCTTATTAGAATCAAGCAGAAAAATAATGAAACTACAGAGGATTTTATTGAACGGTTTCGAAGAGAAGCTCTGAAGATGTCTCTTGGAACTCCTGATGCTGTCACCATCGACATATGCAAATCAAACTTGTTGCCAATCATCAGCATGTGGACAGGATCTACTCAATTTCAAGACTGGCCTTCCTTTATAGTTAGTGCCAAGGCTGCAGAAATTAGTGCTGAAACCTTCAAAGGTTTAGGAGTGCAGATGACTCCCAAAGAAACAAGTCAAGGTACTAACAATAATGCTAAACCTAATACTCGCAAGGGAAAAAAAAACCCTTGAAGTTAATCTTCAGAGTAAAGATGCATCAAATGTTCAAACTTCTCCTACCTCTACAACTCAACAACCAAGAGCACCTCGCCCTAAAGAAGAATACTCTTTTGATGATGACGATGTCCTTGGTATCTTTGAATGTCTGCTGAAAGGTAATAAAATACAATTACCTGAAATCAAGAAACCTGATGAAGCTGGGAAGACGGATCATCCTAAATACTGTCCATACCACAGAATGTTGGGTCATACAATTCGTACATGTTATGTACTGAAAGGAAAGATCCAAGAAATGATTAAATCTGGAGCTATCTCCCTTACTCCAAAAGAGAAGACCGTCACCTCCAATGTCGTCTCTATGCAATTCGGAGATTTCCCTCCTCAACTCCTTGAAAGTGGGATCGTTCCTATTCCTAAGGCGACTCTTGATATAGTGATTATTCCTCCTCCACAATCTGAAGGATTGGTGCCAATTACTATGGAAATAGGAGAAATCATGTGGATACATCCTGATCTAGTGGCAGATTTTGAATCTCCTCCTCTTCAAAAGACTACTTCTCGAAAGTCCAAGAAGACTGGAAAAATTAAGTCATGTCATATGACTTCTCTTGGGTCTACTTCTGACACAGAGCCAAAAGACAAAGAAGTAGCACTTGCTGGTGCTACTCGAACAGGGAAATCTTATTTAAAGGATTATTCCAAGAATCCTGAGGATACTCCTGATATCCCTCCTGCTGACAAAGATGCTCCTAATGTTCCTCCTGAAGAAGAATCATCCACTGCACCTGTTCCTTCAACTACACCGGTTGAGCCTACTCCTTCCAAGCCTACAGCTCTTGAGAAAGACAAACAACATGCTCGGTTTGATAAACCAATCAAGAAGTCCCCTCCTCTTGGGCTTCAGAAGCCTTATAATTTCGACATTCTAGCTCAACTTGCTAATACTCCAGCTAGAATGTCACTCTTTGAACTTCTACGTCTTTCTAAAGAGACTCGGGAGATGTTAAGTGAAGCACTTCTTCAAGCTGACTCCTGTCTTGCACAATTGAAGAAGCCAGATGTGGAACCTGCCTCTTGCTTATATTACAACAGTGTATTGGAGATTATCCCAAATATCACCTTTACACAAGACGACATGCTACTGGAGGATAATCGACATGATCGGCCTCTCTACTACACCGGTTATATTGATACAATGAAGATAGATCGTATCCTCATTGATCCAGGGTCTGCTATAAGTATAATGCCAAAGAGTCTGTTGGATGAACTAAAAATTCCTCTTCACAAGCTCTCCAAGACGGTTACTACTATCCTGGGATTCAATCAAAGCCGAAGCGAGCCTTTGGGAAAGATTCATCTGAAGCTTCAGATAGGTGATTTCAGATCCAAAGTCACTTTCTATGTGATCGAGATCGTGGGATCTTACAATCTTCTTCTGGGGAGGCCCTTTCTTCATAAAAATAATGTGGTGCCTTCTACTCTTCATCAGTATTTTAAATACATTGACAACAATGGAAGAGTACAAAAAGAAGTTGCTGATCTAAACCCTTTCCATGGGGTTGAAGCCTATTTCAATGATTCCCGGATGTATAAAGAAGAGTATACAAGGGTGATACAAGCTATGGAGAAAGAGGATTCACAAAGTGAGACCTTAATAATCCCTGTTAAAGGTTGAACTACTCGGCAACAATCTTCCAAATCCTCTGGAGAAGGTCCTTTCATCATTCCAGTAAATGGACGAATCTCTCCATTACCTTAGTCGCCTACTCAAGATACACTGATCATTCCTGTCAGTGGGCGTACTACAGTTCCTGTGTCTTCACATATGAAACAGGATACTCTGCTAATTCCAGTTGGAGGGCAGATTACTCTTCCATCTCAGGTTTCAAGGGAGCTCACCTCTTCTGAGCCATTTGTTATCGATCTTAATCGAAACAAAGCTTCTTCTCGTTCTTCTTCTCCCCCTTTATTCATTGATTTGGCTAAGATCTCTAAGGCTCAGCCTTCTCCCAATGTAAATATTGCTGCTTTTAAATTTAATGAAAAGTCTCCATCTTTGCAGTATGCTGACGTGTGTAATTATGTTCATAGTTATTTACATTTTTAGATGACTTGAGCACAATAACCATAGGAGTTGTACAGACTGTTTATACAGATGTATCCTTAGAATCAGTACAATCTTCATACTTTCTAGTTCCCAGCAGAAAGCCAGGAGACATTCCAATATTCTTCTATAAAGGGCCCCAAAATCCTTCTGAACCTTTGAGAAGATTTCAGATATCTTGGATGCTTCTTCAGACAATATTTTTATGTTGAAGAGTAGAAGTGTTCGTTCTTGTTAGATTTCTGCTATATTTATAAGCAGAAGTTCCTCGAATAATGAAGCGTCACATTCATCCGACGATTCACACGTTCATTAATGCTTGACGGTTCATCCGTTCATTTATTACATTTATCTGACGGTTCGTCCGTTCATTAATGCCTGACGGTTCATCCGTTCATTACATTCATCTGACGGTTCGCCCGTTCATTGACGGTTCATCCGTTCACTTATCATATTCATTCGACGGTTCGTCCGTTCATTAATGCCTGACGGTTCATCCGTTCATTACATTCATCTGACGGTTCGCCCGTTTATTGACGGTTCATCCGTTCACTTATCATATTCATTCGACGGTTCACCCGTTCATTAATACCTGACGGTTTATCCGTTCATAAAAAATCGAGTTCAAAGATATTTTTATGTCTGAATTCTATTTTTTCTAATCAGTATTAAACTAAGATCATTTCTGGTTTAATATCATCTGATAGAATTATAAAGCTTGTTTGTATATTCTATTCTATTAAAATGTGTCATGTATTATTTACCTCTGAACATATTTTCTATATCATTATCAAAACAGCAAAACCATAAATCAGATCAAAAAATTCTCATTTTCATTCATAATCAAAACATTGGATACAAGTGAGAATGAAAAAGATTCACTTATTGGGAGTTATTAGCTCCCTGATACGTTCAAGAATAGCATTCAGTTTCTCTTCATGAGTTTTTCGAACTCTTTCCGATGCTTCAATTGTAACATTCTGTTCATCAAAAATAATGATAGCAGACTGGCGACGGTTGACTTCTTCAATCTGTTCCGCCTGCATCTGTTCTCGTTCCTTCTGAAGAATTTCACAGCGTTCGGCTTCAGAGATATAAGCAGCAGCCACCTCAGCTTGCTCTGTTTCCATGGCAGTAATTCGTTCTTGAAGTCGAGCCAATTCCTCTTTCAATTTCTTCAGCTCTTCAGTCTTGGACGCCTTATCCTTCTCCAGAAGCTCTACTCTTTGACGAGTAGCTAATATTTCTTCGCCCTTTTCTACTAATTTCTCAGTAGAAGAGGCAAGAAATGCTTCAAGAGCTGCTTGTTGGGACTGTGCTTCATGCTCTAATTGATTAATCTCAGTTACAGTTAAAGATTGAAGGTCTTCCTTCTTAGTCTCCCAGTATTTTCGGATAGTTGCTTCTAATTCATCCAGGAGATGTTCAAAGAAGATGCATTGAGACTCGCAACTAGCATGTCGCAGAGCCATGAGCAGGAATTTGACCATAGTTCGAAGATCAGAAAAAGGCATAGCTTCATCCTTCAAGAAACGTCTGGAATATGTATCTAGATATGAGTAAATGATTTCTGAATACATTCCCAGAGTTCTTGCTAGCCCAGTCTCAAATCCAGGAGTCGCCGTCATCATTGAAGAAGAAGCCTGAATGTTCTCTATCCTGGGAACAGAAGTGTGTGCGACTGGAAAAGTTGGCACGTGTGAACTCCCTTCATCAGCATCAGCCTGGATAAGCGGAGTATGAGTCGAACTTATTGCTACAGCAGTTCCTACAGTCAAAGAAAGAAAAAAAAAAATCAGCATATAAAGAAAAATAAATAGCAGAAATAGAATTTGAAATAAAGTTCTACCAGGTTGAGGTTCATATTCAATATGTGAAGGGAGTCTGGCATCTTCTCGTAGTCGGTCCATGATTGTATCCGACACCTGCTTCATATGGCTGCTTCCAGCTCCAGAATTACTGGGAGCTGGAGCATTATCTGGAGATTGAGCAGGTTCGGGGCTAAGTTCCATTCTGTTCCCCTTTACTTTATCCTCATCATAAGGAGCAGAAGTGCCAGCATGCCAGTCTTCTCCTCCTTCAGCTTCTTCTTCTTCATCTTCAGGATGAGCTTCTGATTCGGAGTCAATGATATTCACATCTTCATAAGTCTCAGGGACAATGACGATAGCAAGCTCAGTGTTGATTGCCGTCGGTTCAGTCCTCTCTGGAATGTCAGTTCGAAGAATGATGTCTTGACAAACATTCTTCAACAAATCATCAGCAGCTGATAGCTCAGACGCCGGCACGTCTTCATCGCCTCTGGCCGAAGAAATGTTTTCTTCAGCTTGAGTGTCAGGAACTTCTGACTGTTTTATCACTTCTTCTGGAGCTGGTTCTTCTTCAGAGTAATTGATCTGGTCATCCAGTGCTTGAATGACGCCTTCAGTCCCATGCTCAAATGGGATCATCCTCGTCTCCGAGGGTTCAATAGCTACTCCACTTGTGGTCGGAGCAATTATTTCCTGAACTTGAACAGACTCTACTTCAGTCTGTTCAGTTGAAGCTGTCGGAAGGTGAATATCATCAGACTCGGTCTTCTCAGTAGAAGCTGCTTCATTGATTTTCGGCAAAACTCCTCCACTCATGATCGTTTCTAGAAGTTTATTGCCCTTTATTTTGCTGACAGACTTCTTGACATATTTGCCTCTCGACCTCCTTATCAAAGGAGCGTCATCTTCATCAGTCTCTTCGTCTTTATCAGCTGCATCGTCTTCATCAACTGAGATACCGCCTAAAGATGACGTAGCAGTCACTGAGACTCCTTTCTTTTTCTTCCTAGGTGTTTGAGACTTAGTACTCCTCTTGGAGACGGTCTCAGATTCATCGTTTCTTTTCCTCTCAGAAAGAGATACAAAAATGGGCGAAAGAACTTCATCAGGAAAATTTCCCTTCTGGAATAATTCATATCGGGGCTCAACCTCCGCTGTCTCATCTACGGGTTCTGGAGAAGATTGTCGAATAATAGTCTTCTTCTTTGATCTCTTCGACGGAGCTAGCTCATCCTCTGCAACAAAGGTCTTCAGATTGAAACTCGGCCTAAAAGTGCTCGACGACACATAAAAGCGAGCATATGTATAAAGCATCTTTGGCCCCGAGCTAGATAAAGGATTAGGCATAGAGAATACAACTTTTGTATCCCTAGCCGTAAAATATCTCCAAGCTCGAGCTCCGTCGACAAGCCCTCCACGAGCAGATAAGCAAGTGGTGGCGTTCCCAACGTGGAGCTGGTCATATCCGAATTGTCTAGCAAATCGGTTTGGTAAATATGGCTCCAGATATGTCATCTCTTCGTGACGGTATACTAGATGAGACGGCCTGATTCTCTGCAACCATTGGAAGCTACGTCATCTAGCCTGTTTCCCATATCTCCGTCCATCATATTTAAGGGCATGCTCTCATAGCCCAATGGTAGAGGGACACATTGGATAGACCAATGAGACGCCCGATTCAAGACATTTCTGCATTCTGGAAGGGTGTGAACCTTCCAGAACGTCTCTCCAGAGTACCTCTCCAGAAAGAGGCTACCACTCTCTCCTGCCCCTGGAGGTATCAGACCATCATGATGAAGGAGAAGCTGACCATATAAATATGTGAATGGCATCTCTATCCTTGGGAATTCTTCAGTCATCATCCTCTGATCAGACAGCATGTTGGTTACAAAATTCCGGAGACCTGCATTCAGCCTACAGGTCATTGCCGATAATAAGTCTAGCTTGTAACCATACACAAGGCGCACCGCTGCAAAGATAACACCTCTGTGTATCCTGTCCAAAGAACTGGAGCCAGGAACGATGAATCTCCTTAACCACAGAGATAAAAATCCGGCCAAATGGCCGTTTCTTGACAGACTCTTGCCACTCTGTCTTACATAAGAGCTGAAAGTGGTTCCAGCTTTGAACTCGTACCAGTCTTCAGTGATGGTGAAATCCTTGCAATCATATTTCTCCAGCAGATAAATGATTTCACCCGCAGAGAGAGGCTTGAAGTTGCTGATCTGATACCATCTCTTCTCGTTTATTTTCTTATCATCCTTTTCACGGTTCATGAAAAGGTAGGACATCCACTTCTGAATGTGGTTGCCAGCTTCATCATAGGAACCCTTGTAATATAGAGTACATGTGCCAAAATGGTACATCATCTCTTCAAGTAGATGTACCATCTCTGGGTTCTTCTCTGACAGAAAGTTCAGCTCTTCTGTCGTAGGAACATACTCCTCATACGGCAGCGAGCCTGAAGGCAGGTGTGAGATGTATTCCATCTCATGAAGGGCGAAGCCCATCTCCCCCTTGGGAGTCATAAAGGTCCCCGTCCTATGATTGTATCTCTCAACCAAAGCCAGGAATAGGAAGGGGTTGGGCTTGAAGCCATAGGATGAATTGACGACAGCATCATAAAGATTAATCTTCTTCAGCTCAGTCTCAAAATTTTCCAAAGCCCAGTAGACCAAAGTCTTCCATCTCACATTCTCCTGATTCATTAGGCCGTTCATCCTCGGCGTTGAATTGGTAGGGTAGAAGGCATTCTTGTTTGACATGAATTCGTTTATGAAAATGGGCATCCTGAACGGCATCAATATGGATGAATCTTCAGGTGGTATGCATCCAGGCTTCAAACCCGGAAACACTGATACATGATCCTTCGGGGCACTGAAAAATCCCTCCTTCCTGTAAATAATACGGCTTGCCTTCGCCTGCTAATATTCTGTCAAATACCAGGACATCTTTCTCGGATAGCTGGCATGCATCAGTCTCATGATTGATAAGCCTCTGGAAACCTTTGGCCAGTACATGGGTTGTTTCACATCCCCTTCGAAGTAGAAGCACACCTTCTCTCGGATGCCCTTTGGCTGAGATTTCTGTGCTATGGCATCTCCGAACAAGAATGCTAGTTTCTTGTGGGATACCAGATCAAGACTCTGAAAGGGTTGTCCATTCATTAAGCAGAGTAAAGTGGTATGATCTTGATTGGCCAACAATGATAGTCTTGCTTCAGGAAGATCAAATTGAGGGAATTGTACATGAGATAGATCATGCTTAAATGAGAAACTCTAGTGCCCTTCATATTCTGCTTCTTCACTTCGGATGTTCACTACAGAAAAAGACAGAAGACAAAGTCAGATATATCTATGTCTATGCGTGTATTACAGTATTTGAAAGAAATTTCAAAAGTCACGCAGACTTCATATGGATATACTACCATGACATACTGAGTGATTTATTCACGCAGATGATTAATTCACGCAAAGTCCAGACAGAATAGGATAAAAGTCACGCATCATTGCCAGAATCACATTTAAGTGAAAATGACAAAAAAACACGCTGACAGATCAAGACTAATCTATCCAGAGGATGACTTTCAAAAGTCTGCGTGAATAATTCAATATTGACATCTCTGCCAACATGTGAAAAATCACGCAGAATCATCATGAAAGCTGCGTGAATATTTCAACATGGACATTTCTGCCAAACATGAAAAGTCACGCAGAGTCATGAGAGCCATGCTCCTTTGCGTGAAACATAGAGCTTCGTAAACACGAAGATGTGAAGTATGGCCGACCCTAAAGAGGGAGCATACTTTATTAATATCCTTTGCCCTAAGAAGGGGGGATATATTTCTGAAGTTTATTGTTTTAAGATCCTAAAGATTCTATGTGGAGTTCATCTTCATCAAAGTCGTCTTCAAACAGTTCGTGTCCCCCATCACTTACGATGCATAGGAGCTTGTGGGACTTCCTGTCGAGGAAGCCTGTCAGTAGTGGCACGCGAAGAAGTCGCAGGGGCTTTCCCCTTGGCTTGAGCATCAGCCTTCTTGGGAGCCATTGTTGTTGAAAAGGAGAAGAAAAAGTCGGAGAAGAAGGAGTTCGTCGGGGAAGATCAAGTTCTCTTCTGTGGGTTCTCTCTTTCAAAAGCAAGTAAAGAAAGAAAGAAGTAATCTATGGCTTATTTATAGGCTCATGAAGAATTCCAAACGGCCCATCATGATTTGCCTCGATTTAGGAGCTTGATACGGGATCCTAACTGCAAAGAATCCCAACAGTCCAATCATTTAGGAATAAATATCTTTTTAAAGTCATCTCAGCGTGACTAAATTCATTTTAACATCTCGATTTCAAAGTATTTCAAAATTTTGAAGTCTTTTCAACTTTCGAAAACTTTGAAGGGGGTTTTGTAGGCCTTAAAAATGAAGGTCACGCTGAGTTGATCAGAACAAGGTCCAAAAGTTACGCTGAGTTGATCAGGAAAATATTAAAAAATCACGCTGGAAGACGGCTTATCATTTATCAGAGTATCATCATGACTGACAGCACGACAGTCGAAGAATGTCTTCTCGTATGCCACGTATGCACGGAACTCGAGAGATCATATCCGCCTATTGCGTGACTTTTGAAATCTTCTTCAGCAAGACTCAGCCTTCACTAAGTTGGCGTACCAAAAGAGCTTCTTGTCATTTAATGCGACTGACAAAAGCAATCACTGTCAGAGATTTTGTGTCAGTCGAGGCACGTCGAATCAAGACAGCTGGCAGTCCTGCCTCAATCGTGCGTGGATTTTGAGCCTTCTGACTCAAGTCTGTGTGTATTTTGAACTTATATGTTCCTTCCTCAAGTCTGCGTGTATTTTGAGCTTTTTACCTCAAGTTTGCGTGGATTCTGAAGTTTCATGTCCCACATCTGCGTGGATTTTGAAGCTTTCTGCCCCAAGTCTGCGTGGATTGTGAAGCTTTTTGCCCCAAGTCTGCGTGGATTCTGAAGCTTCTTGCCCCAAGTTTGCGTAGATTTTGAAGCTTTCTGACTCAAGTCTGTGTGGATTTCGTCTTCAACAAGTCTGCGTGGATTTCATCAAATTGGAGTACGTGGCAGCCATGCTACTGATCTCTCGCCTGCGTGTCCTGTAACTTGCACACGACTCATGCATGATTGCCATGTGTCCAACAGTCACAGGCCACGTCCAGTAACTGCTCACAACCTTGCGTATGTTAAATCCTGCGTGATTTTCAACTAGGCATAGGCTGTGAAGACAGTTATCCTTTCAGTTATTTTTGACTCTATAAATAGAGTTCTTTTTCTCATTCATTGTACAGATACATAGTTATCTAACTTACTGTCAAAATTTTGAGAGCTTTTCTTCTTCGTGTAGTCCAAGGAATAAAGCGATCGTCTTCTAGATCGGATTCCTACAGTTGTAATTTTCCTAGATACACAATAAATAAAGTGAATTTATTTATGAAAAACAGTGTACAATGTTATACAATGGATGTACAATATTATACAATAGATGTACAATGTTATACAATAGTTGTACAATGTTATACAATAATATACAATAGTCTATCATTGGGACTCATGTGATACTGAGAGTACAATATGCACAAGGAGTATACAAGGATATAGGTATTCAATAAATACAATATGGAAGTGAAAAGCACATCACAATATGTATCTAGTGAATACAAGGGGATAATATCCCAAAAGGAGATCCATATAGTACCAATCCGTGATAACAATCGTGTCAGCATCAAGTACAGTAATCTAGAGCAAGAATGTAAATCCAGACAAGTATGAAACGGTCAGAGAATGTACTCACCTCGTATCTGAATGTCTGAAGTAAATGTACTGTCCGAGATGAGGTACCTGACTCCTAGTTAGAGCAACACAAGTCAAGATGTATACAGGGGATGATAATAGTAATCTATAATGCATCTGCATGTTGTCTAGGTCAAACTAGACTAAAGTCAACACTTGGTCAACTCTAGTCAACTACACTAGTCAACTAGGTCAAGTCCTAGCCCAAACAAGTCTAATAAGTCTCACTAGGTCTAACCAAGCCTAGGCTAGCAGTCACACACCAATCACAAGGCTATACAAGCCAACACAAGTCACACATCAAGATACATCACTATCATGCATATTCTATATTATATATATATATATAAGAGAAAGGAACTAACATGTAAAGCTATGTGTGTGTGTGAACATGGAGATGTACATGAAAAGAGAAATCAACACTAGTTATGAGTTTACACTACACATGGCACAAAGCTAACCCATCTACATTACACATGTATTATACTTAACATGCATGGCTACAAGTATACATCTATATACATTAGAGTAGAGACTATTTAAGTTATAACTAACATGCATCTATACTTTACATAAATCTATATATATTATAGCAATCATTTAGAGAAGGGTTACATGGCATGGTGGTTGATATAGAGTGGGGTGTCCTTGTGCAGAGGGTGAAGTTCATTCTCAGTTTAGTTCGACATTTACATATAAACTAAAGTGAGCTATCCCATAAACTGGTGTAACTAACCACATAAAATGAACCATGTTATCTGAAATCTACCATTAAGCCAACATCCCATATACATACAGCTCATGCATTGTCTAATACTGAAATTAACTAACATTTAGAATTAAGGGGTTGAAGGTTAACATTACATTCATGCTTGCATTCATTCATCATTCATTTATTCTCTTGCACCACTATATGCACCATACATTACATACTATGGAACCTACATATTCATCACAAGCCATACTTATACATGCTTAAATTAGATAGGATACTTACACCTCATACATCATTTATTTAACCATTTACTTATGCTTGTATTCTCTATTTAATTACATAATGTATATACATTAACATGGGCTAAAATCAAATAGAACATTATATTACACACAAGGGTGTACAAGATACATATGCCGAATAGTAACTCCTACTAATAATCAATACTGTACCATCTCAGCATGAATTAAAATTTAGGATTAAAGTATGTTATAGATCTATGTGTTAGCTTTTCAAAACTTCAAACGGATCGCATTTTCGTTTCCGGAAACTCCCGGAATCGCAAAAACACCGAGAACGCGTTTGTCTTTCATACAGCTGACACTCAAATAATTCTCCAGAAAGTTACAGAAAGAATTAGGTCTATTAATACATTTTTTTGGAAAGCTAACTTTAATATGCTTCTTTTAAAAAAAATGGAAGATTAAACCGAGCTTTGAGCTAGAAGTTATGACATTTCTAAGTTAGGGCTGAAATTAAAAACGTGGATAAAAATCATGACGGATTTGGGTAGTTTGAGACAAAAGAACACAAGTATATAACATAATATATCAAGAACTCACTCTCTACACTAATATATATATGAGACACTATAGAACACATCTCCAATACAAAAATATGAGATTAAACATGTAATAATTCATTCATACATAACAACAACACATAGTGTGTCCAAATTTGGGATTTTCCCACATGGACACAACCACAACACAAATGACACTCCTATGACCTCCAAATAGACACGAAATGGACACAAATGGAGATACAACCATGGAGGTCATTCCTATGGGTTCAAAATAGACCTATATGTATGAGGAAATGAAAAGGAGAAGGGATTTATACCTCCCGATAGATCGAATCGAATAAAAGCCTTCCCGGAGCGACACCGACACGTAGAGATTCCAAAAGGACACGAACGAGCTCCGAATCCTCCCAAACTTGGGTAGCTTCCTCCTTGGCTAGAATGGAGAAGGAAAGAAGAAGATTTGGTGGTGAAATGGAAGGATTTGGTGGAGAAATTGCTAGGGATTGCTCTCTAGAAATTTGGGGAAGAACAAGAGAGAGAGTGTGGATGAGAATAATGAAATGAACTTGAGCCTATCCTCTCCCAAAGTGGCTGGCCATATGGGGCTATTTGTCCTATTATGGTAAGGTCCAAAATGCCTCCACTAACCTATTCTATGAGTAATAGGAAAGGGCTAATTGGTTGGGACTAAATTAGTCATTCTAAAGTCTCTAATCACACTAACCTTATCCATAATAATTAGTCTAACCTCTAACTAAAATATTTCTATCATGTGGACTAAATTTAATATCATGTGGGCCATGTCTAACTAGTGTGTGGGTCCCACTAGAGTCAAACTACCCCCGGGTCCCCATTTCAAGTCGGATTGAGTTGAAATTCGAACCCGACTCAAATAACCCCAAAACAATATCATAAATAATAAAATGATATCAAAATAATTCAAAGAGGTCAAATGCAAAAATATCCTTAGGCCAAAAATGACATTAAAATATCATAATCACATGGTTAGGCTCTAGGTCAAACAGTCTCTAGGGTTTCACTAGCAAAACGTCAAAACCACAAGTCATGAATTTAAATAGTTTAAAATAATTTAAAAATCACTAAAAATCATAATATGAAATAATTATCAATAAATAATAATTATAATTACAAAATTTCAAAATTACCCTCATTTGGAAAACTGGGTGTTACAATCCTACCCACCTTATAAAAATTTCGTCCTCGAAATTAAGATGATCGCACCCCCTTCTAGGTCAAACATAGTCAAGGGTCAATCACTAGTCAATTTTTCAACATCCAAGTACTTGGTCATCAACTGGTCAACTTCTTAGGGTTTTACCTATGCTAGCTATTTAGGTGTTGGCAACTAGAATTTAGCAAAAGAGAAACTCTATAATAGACTAGCTCTCAACTTCCCAATCCTATCAAGTCACCTATAACTAAATATCTACAAGCTAAGCACATGAATACCAATACCACACACACACACACATATATATATATATATATATATATATATATATATATATATATATATATATATATATATATATATATATATGCTCAAGAACAACAACCCATCACATATATCCTAAGTATATCATCTATATATATACATGACTGATCAACCAAAAAATATATATATATATATATATATGCTCAAGAACAACAACCCATCACATATATCCTAAGTATATCATCTATATATACATGACTGATCAACCAAGGGTTAAGGCAGACTAAACTTATAAGGGTCTGAAACAATGCTTAGAACTAGGCTAAGGATGAATGGTCTGAATCAAGGGAACATGGTATCTAGTGAAGGGTCTGCACACTGCCTATAAAGGTGATCAACACAAAGGAACTCAACACGAAGGGAACTTAACTAAAATGGAAAACTGAACCAAGTATAGGCTAAACAACATATTTATAACCCTATACAACAATGGCTTATAGATACCAACTAACCTATATCCCATATGCCAATATCATCTGCAATCTATCTATGCAAATAGACCTCTCAGTCTTAGGTGAAACTACAACTATACTCAAAGGCAGGCTCTGGTCATGGGTGCCTCACTGGAAAAGGTAAGGGAAAGTAGTAATAATCATCAAGGATGTAAGGCATACTAACATCCTATGTGTAACTGGTTGGTATTATAGATAACAGGAGAATTATCTGCAATGGGTTACTATTCTAACACCAATGCTAACTATCACCTCTAGGGTACAGACACTCTACAAGTCATCATACCATTATACTATGAAGGAACTACCTATGAACAAGCTCTACAAACTAAATATTCCTACTCCTAAGTTTTTTACAACAACAGAAGGGTATGATGTTTTTAAACCTTCTCAAGATACAACCTGTTAATCATATGCGTCTGTCCTAGATCATGTTGTCCAGAGTCTTCATCATGCTAGTGAGCAAGGCTACGATAATCACAGAGTCCTTGACTAAGGTATGTACCCTTAGGTTCATGGTATTTAAAATTTTTGCATTGCCGCATGCGACGGCAAAAATCTTAAATTCCCATACCCGAGAATACATCCAAAATCTGACTACATGTCCTCACTATGCCAACTAACATGACTATCGAGGATTCTAGATCCCATGATTTAGGCGACCTAGCCCATATGATTTTCTCAGAAGAAAAAAAAACAAACACAACAAAAGAGTAACATAACAAAATTAATCAGTCAACAAGGAATAGATGGAATTCGATTTCAAGGTAATTATAAAAGACAATTGCGGGAATGGAATTGAGAAGAACGGAACTTGCAGCAAGATCTCCAATGGTCTGCGCATCCTTGACTGTCCTGACGATAGCTCGCCCTGCTAGTTTTCCCTGGTCTACTGCTGATGTTGCATGAATCATCGCTACTGAGAGAAATCAGAAATGACGAGAGAAAATCTCTGTACAGATAGAGGTGTACCTCTAATATAGCAGATATGCCAACCTGAGTCGGCACAACAGGAGCTGCGGTCTCGAGGCCCTGATGAACAGGACGAGAGGTGGCCAGCCTCTCGATAGTATCCCCCGAACCGAAGCGATGAGATCGTGTCTTCATAACCATCATGAAGACAGATCAAAACAAGAAGCAATTACTGAGAATGAAGCGAAAAATCAAGGGAGGACAGTTTATATTCAAGGGAAATCAATAAGCAGCAATTGGATAAAAGGAATCTGATTAAGAGTTTTTCCTAATGTGATTGAGTACCCCAAAAATATCCTAATCCTACTGCAGGCTGTAGTAATACTCTAGTTCGAATACCACTACATAAACTCGACCTGCATGGGCCACCACTAAAAATGTGTCACGACCCGCACCCACTGTGAGGGTACGAGAGCATAACAACGCCCAGCCTACGCCGCAGTGTCGGCGGTAGAATGCTGTTCTAGGTCATGAACTATAACTAACATAATATGAATACTCTCCATAAGGAGGCCAACACAGAGGTACAACTCAATCACAATCTAAGGTAGAATGTAGCATGATGGAAAAATAGATAAGAAATCCTCAATTGAGGTATAGCAGAAAGAAATAACAAAGTCTCAACATCTCTAAAATATACAACTCTGAAAATAAGATAACAGCTAAACATGAAAAGAAAGGACAGTCTAAGCTATCTACACTATACAAGGTATCATCCTGAGCAGCTGCCTGAACCTCCCCAGGGGTCCAGGTCGCGAGTGTCAACTAGACAAACTCCAAGTAAGGGTGCAGGGTTCCTCATCATCCTCTGTAAAATTTTCAACAGGTCCAGTCAGGACGGGAGCGAGCACAAAACATCTCACGCAGTTCATATCATGTTAGGAAATATAAAGCATGCAATAGAGTAAGGTACATGAAACGCTGAAATAAAGAAGTATATGAAAAATAGTAGAGATTTGATAACAGGAAATATCTAAATATGATAAGTAAGAACTGTAAGCCTACTGTGATTTAGAGTACAATATGGTTATGTAAACGGTCTAGGAAAATGCAATGGTAACTCCATTGTACGTGGGTGTACAATGACATATACAATAGTTATACAATCTTGTACAATAGGATTTGAGTACATAACCAATTCTACTCCCCCTCCCCAAATCAATACACAAGGATCTACTTCGGTTACGTTATCTTGCACAATAGTGTACAATGTTATACAATAGATGTACAATATTATACAATAGATGTACAATATTATACAATAGTTGTACAATGTTATACAATAGTGCACAATGGTCTATCCTTGGGACTCATGTGATACTGAGAGTACAATATGCACAAGGAGTATACAAGGATATAGGTATTCAATAAATACAATATGGAAGTGAAACGCACATCACAATATGTATCTAGTGAATACAAGGAGATGACATCCCAAAAGGAGATCCATATAGTACCAATCCGTGATAACAATCGTGTCAGCATCAAGTACAGTAATCTAGAGCAAGAATGTAAATCCAGACAAGTATAAAACGATCAGAGAATGTACTCGTCTCGTATCTGAATGTCTGAAGTAAATGTACTGTCCGAGATGAGGTACCTGACTCCTAGTTAGAGCAACACAAGTCAAGATGTATACAGGAGATGATAATAGTAATCTATAATGCATCTGCATGCTGTCTAGGTCAAACTAGACTAAAGTCAACACTTGGTCAACTCTAGTCAACCACACTAGTCAACTAGGTCAAGTCCTAGTCCAAACAAGTCTAATAAGTCTCACTAGGCCTAACCAAGCCTAGGCTAGCAGTCACACACCAATCACAAGGCTATACAAGCCAACACAAGTCACACATCAAGATACATCACTATCATGCATATTCTATATTATATATATATATATATAAGAGAAAGGAACTAACATGTAAAGCTATGTGTGTGTGTGAACATGGAGGTGTACATGAAAAGAGAAATCAACACTAGTTATGAGTTTACACTACACATGGCACAAAACTAACCCATCTACATTACACATGTATTATACTTAACATGCATGGCTACAAGTATACATCTATATACATTAGAGTAGAGACTATTTAAGTTATAACTAACATGCATCTATGCTTTACATAAATCTATATATATTATAGCAATTATTTAGAGAAGGGTTACAAGGCATGGTGGTTGATATAGAGTGGGGTGTCCTTGTGCAGAGGGTGAAGTTCATTCTCAGTTTAGTTCCACATTTACATATAAACTAAAGTGAGCTATCCCATAAACTGGTGTAACTAACTTCTTAAAATGAACCATGTTATCTGAAATCTACCATTAAGCCAACATCCCATATACATACAGCTCATGCATTGTCTAATACTGAAATTAACTAACATTTCAAATTAAGGGGTTGAAGGTTAACATTACATTCATGCTTGCATTCATTCATCATTCATTTATTCTCTTGTATCACTATATGCACCATACATTACATACTATGGAACCTACATATTCATCACAAGCCATACTTATACATGCTTACATTAGATAGGATACTTACACCTCATACATCATTTATTTAACCATTTACTCATGCTTGCATTCTCTATTTAATTACATAATGTATATACATTAACATGGATTAAAATCAAATAGAACATTATATTACACACAAGGGTGTACAAGATGCATATGCCGAATAGTAACTCCTACTAATAATCAATACTGTACCATCTCAGCATGAAATAAAATTTAGGATTAAAGTATGTTATAGATCTATGTGTTAGCTTTCCGAAACTTCAAACGGATCGCATTTTCGTTTCCGGAAACTCCTGGAATCGCAAAAACACCGAGAACGCGTTTATCTTTCGTACAGCTGACACTCAAATAATTCTCCAGAAAGTTACAGAAAGAATTAGGTCTATTAATACATATTTTTGGAAAGCTAACTTCAATACACTTCTTTTAAAAAAACGGGAGATTAAACCGAGCTTTGAGCTAGAAGTTATGACATTTCTAAGTTAGGGCTGAAATTAAAAACGTGGATAAAAATTATGACGGATTTAGGTAGTTTGAGACAAAAGAACACAAGTATATAACATAATATATCAAAAACTCACTCTCTACACTAATATATATATATATATGAGACACTATAGAACACATCTCCAATACAAAAATATGAGATTAAACATGTAATAATTCATTCATACATAACAACAACACATAGTGTGTCCAAATTTGGGATTTTCCCACATGGACACAACCACAACACAAATGACACTCCTATGACCTCCAAATAGACACGAAATGGACACAAATGGAGATACAATCATAGGGGTCATTCCTATGGGTTCAAAATAGACCTATATGCATGAGGAAATGAAAAGGAGAAGGGATTTATACCTCCCGGTAGATCGAATCGAATAAAAGCCTTCCCGGAGCGACACCGACACGTAGAGATTCCAAAAGGACACGAACGAGCTCCGAATCCTCCCAAACTTGGGTAGCTTCCTCCTTGGCTAGAATGGAGAAGGAAAGAAAAAGATTTGGTGGTGAAATAGAAGGATTTGGTGGAGAAATTGCTAGGGATTGCTCTCTAGAAATTTGGGAAAGAACAAGAGAGAGAGTGTGAATGAGAATAATAAAATGAACTTGAGCCTATCCTCTCCCAAAGTGGCTGGCCATATGGGGCTATTTGTCCTATTATGGTAAGGTCCAAAATGCCCCCACTAACCTATTCTATGAGTATTAGGAAAGGGCTAATTGGTTGGGGCTAAATTAGTCATTCTAAAGTCTCTAATCACACTAACCTTATCCATAATAATTAGTCTAACCTCTAACTAAAATATTTCTATCATGTGGACTAAATTTAATATCATGTGGGCCATGCCTAACTAGTTTTTGGGTCCCACTAGAGTCAAACTACCCCCGGGTCCCCGTTTCAAGTCGGATTGAGTTGAAATTCGAACCCGACTCAAATAACCCCAAAACAATATCATAAATAATAAAATGATATCAAAATAATTCAAAGAGGTCAAATACAAAAATATCCTTAGGCCAAAAATGACATTAAAATATCATAATCACATGGTTAGGCTCTAGGTCAAACAGTCTCTAGGGTTTCACTAGCAAAACGTCAAAACCACAAGTCATGAATTTAAATAGTTTAAAATAATTTAAAATCACTAAAAATCATAATATGAAATAATTATCAATAAATAATAATTATAATTACAAAATTTCAAAATTATCCTCATTTGGAAAACTGGGTGTTACAAAAACCAAGGTATGCCCAGGGTAACAGGTCCACAAATAGTCCCCCAGTGGGACGAATACCATAAACACTACAACCATAGCAAGTACGAAAAATGAAAGATGAGTCGAAACATGCTCATTTATTCTGAATTTAAAGTGCTACATTATATGGGACTATGTCCCTATTAGAAAAAAATAAAATAAAAAATAAAAATAAAGCCAATCAGGGTTCAGCATTATATAAATCCCGGAGACGGTCCTTCAGCACGATCATCGACCGCTCAAATCGCTGCTTGGCTCGGCGCTCAACCTCCTGATTTAGGTGCTCCACATCTTCCAGATACGTATGAGACCGCCAGCTATCCTCAAGCTTCTTCAGAGTAAGCTCCAAGCCAGCAGAAGCCCGAGTTGCCATGTCGACCTCCTGGACAATCAGCCCTTTTTTTGTACGGGCGGCTTCGAGCTCAGATTCCAGAAAAGCCAGCTTCCTCTGAAGCTCGAGGATCTGCTCTCTGGTGTCGATTACCCCACGGGAGGCAGCCGCTGCTCGAGCCGTGCAATCCTCACTTCTACGCCTCAGCTGATCGTATAGCTGGGACAGATCACGACGGTCCTTCAGTATGGCCGGCATGACCGTATCTCGGGCGACCGTAACCTTTTCCATGGCAGTTATGAGGAAATTGCGCTCTTGATCTATTGCTGCAGACAGATCAGCTTGCCGCAGCACTTGAAACTGGGCTACCAGCTGATCAGCCTCCTGTAATTTTGGCTCCAGAAGCGCAACTATCCCCGCCCCACCGGGTAGGGCTCTGAGAATGTCGATCTAGCCACGGGCACACTGTCGGGCCATGGCAAAGGGAGTCCCCCGCTCCACAGCAGCTTCGATCCCTCTCTTCAGATGGCAATAGAAACTGTCAACCACATCCTGTGACACTTCATCCAGAACTTTCGTAGAGGACAGTGTCAAAGAAAGTGTAGCTGGCAGTATCAAAGAAGACGCACCGAAACTCGCCACCCCCGCCACCAGGAAAATAAACTCTGAGCGAAAAGACGCATGAATAGCGGCTAACTCTTCCTTCGCAGCCCGAAGAGCTTGGATACTCGGCATGGCGGAAGGGTCGAGCTCCGAAGCCACATTAGCAGAGAAGGATGTAGGGACCATCACTCCCTGCGCCGACTGTGCTGCCATCTGATACCCACCACTCGCTTCCACGGGAGGTCCCTCAATTGAAGGAGCCGGACCTGTATGTCCAGAGCAACTATCAATCATCTTAACCCGAAGGATGCGATGATAGAGCAAATAAGCCTCCTCACTAGTCAAGACGTGACTAAGCTTACCAGGGAAGGGCTGTAGAAAATAAGGTTGGATCTCAGCCATTAAATCTGCCTCACCAGTGACCTCCGAGCCGAATGCAGCGAGTTCTCCTGCCCCAATCGCCCTAGAAGAAGGTACAACTAGGTTGGCATCACCCGGCTGAGAGTCGGCAGTCTCAGGAACGGGTTCGGCAGGATCCACATCGCCTTGAGTTGAGCCCTTAGCAACCTCTGCCGTTACCGGGAGAACCCCAGCAGAAACAATCTCGGCGCACATGTATTCGATCAAAGTACTTAAAGCCGGAGCGATTGCAGAGACAGCTACCGGCTCTGAAGATTCCTCTTCTTTTGACGCCTACAAAAGCAAAGAAAAACAATTAGGCCATAGTTCAGGAAAAAGAAGGAGAAGATAGTTGTATTTTAAGTCACCTCCAAAACGGCATCAATATTCGTAATTAACAGCCTGCGGCATCTTACCGCAGCTCGCTTCGTAGAGTAGGTTCTACCGTCATCAGAGAACACGTGCCTGCTTCGCTTGCGTGAAGGACCAGGCACAACAAATGGCTGATCCTCTACCACTTCATCTGGTACAATAGGCGGCTGATCTGCCACTTCCTCGTCCAAGGGAGGGAACGAGTCATCGGCATCCTGCTCATCATCTTCTTCATCCACCGTAGTGGATTCTGAGTCCGGCACAAGAACCATATTTGCCTTCCTCTTCCTCATCTTGGCTCCCTCTGGCTTCTCTGCCAAGCCGGTACCGACGATAAAGCTGGTACTCGGGTCAAAATTAACGGGAAGCTTGCTCGCCGTAGCATAGTATAGGGCTGCCATATATAAAATCTCCCCAGGCACATTACCATCAGGGACCGAAAAGGTGGTTCGGGTATGAACCGTGTCATAATAGTGCCATGCCCTGATACCATCCAGGACACTACCTTCAAAGCCCAGGTAAGAGCTCGGACTGTCAAAGAATAGCTGGCTATACCCGAACTGGCGGGAGAACCTGCTGGGCAAGTAGGGCTCAAGGTAGACGACATTGCGGTTACGATATACTAGGTGTGCTGGACGGATATTACGCAGCCAAAGGAGCATTTTCTCAGGTAAGAGGAGAGGAAGTTCGGTACCATCAACATGTACGCTCCTTACTTCTTCAGCGAAAAAATGAGGAACAGACACAAAAAAGTCGTATCCGTCCACTCTCGCCAGCGCCCTCCGATAGGCTGGCATGGTGCTGTACTCCCAGGGCTGATGATGGAATCGAAAAATGAAAGTGTCGTCAGCCGTAACGCTGTGTTCTGCTCCCGACCTCATCAAAGACCGGTAGTACATCAACAGCCACCTTATCAGATTATGGTAGGGCAGCTCTATGCACTCAAAATCCATCGCCATGTCACGGGCGATGACCTTAGAAGAAAAGTCGCGAAGGCCATGGTGTATACTGTACACCATAGCCGGAAGAAGGGCCAGTTTAACCCCAAAGACCAGCTTTACGGCAGGAAGGATAAAGTGGCGGCTGATCCTCTCAATGGAACCCGCCCCTCCTAAGGCCATGCAGTTCCGTAGTCACACCATCAGGAATCCTGCCAAGAGTGCCTTCTTTGACAGTTGCTGAGTACAATAGAGTCAGCTTGACTCCCAAATGTATCACTCGTGGCCCCCGTTCTCTTGGCAGTCGACGCCAGGTTTTGTACCTCCTCCTGGGTTTGAGGATCTCGAAAAGAAACCCGGCAGAGGCGCCTAGTATAAAGAGATATGAAACCCAGGTCGTGGTGTGAGGAAGGGTCCCTTCCGAGCTACCATCCTTCTTGATGGACATCTGGTGACACGTACTATGATGACATAATAATTGCAGGTATACGGCGACGAAACCAGGGAACTGCCGATCCAAGTCCTCGAACTCTTCGTTTGTAGGGTGTACACTTCAAAGACTTCTTCCCTCCAGGGCAGCTTGGAAATGACGTACATCTCGTGAAGAGCGAGTTCTAGCTCCCCTTCAGGCGCGAAGAAGGTTCCTGTCCGCCGGTTATACATCTCCAGGAGAGCCATAAACAATGACTTATTTATGGGTAGACCATGACAGGTACCCCGAATGGCGTGGTAGAGGTCGATCTCATACATGGGAGTCTCATACTTCTGCAAAATCTACGTGGTCAAGTTGGCCTATACAGGGATGGGGTTTATCCAGTTCAGCAGCGCCAACCGGCCGACGGGATAGGACCCTTTCCGAGCAAGCTGGTTCAAGAAGGTGTCAGCTTGAGAGAATGTGAAATTGGGACCCGATACGTTTATGAAGGTACCTGGAGCCAGTCCCATCATGTACCGACTGACCGGTTCCCTTCCTGCATACGCTGACCCCAAAGTCCTGTTATAATGGATGTTTCCCACAAGCATCCCCGACTTGCTTGGAGTCAAGGAGTTTGCCATCTTTCTGTCCAACGGTAACATGTTGAACCACGACAGTGGAAAATGATGCTCTATCGGAGGGATATGGATCTCCACCCCATCAAGAATAAAGTCCCAGCTCTCGGATATATCCAGCACTCGGGTGTTCTTCACAGACAAAGCATCCCCAAAGAGGAACGCCGGCTTCAGGTATTTCCCCTCTAATTGCCCCGAGTTCATCATGGCACAGAGAAAATAAAAGGGCTGGTTCTTGATAGCATTCAGCCTCTCCAAAGGCTCTTTTGGAAGCTGGTTCGTCACATACTCGACTATGTGGTCATATCGATAGCCCATAGCAAACTGGGTGCGACCCACAGAGGCTCTCCCGCTGCATTGACTGGCAGATTCACTAAAAAAAGACAAAAAAAAAGTTAGGAGATAGCCAGAAGAAGCCACTTAGTATTTCTGGGCGCATGCGGCTCTATTTTTTGGCTAAGTCTCATGCGGCCCAGTGCAAAGTGCACTTATGCGGCTCGGTTTAGCAAGTATTTATGCGACACGATTTAGGCGAGCTTATGCGGCTCTGGTCTGGCACGGCCTCATGTGGCTTGGTTCAAATGGGTCTTATGCGGCTCTGATTCTGATAAAGCTTATGCGATCCAGTTCTGCAGGAGTTCATGCGGTTCAGTTCAGGGGGACTCCATGCGGTTCTGTTCAATGATGCTTATGCGGTTCAATCATTCCCATGTGGCTCAAACATGGGGTTTACCCCATGCGGCTCGAATGTGAGAAGTTCATACGGCCCATATGACATATGCTATTTCATCATATTGAACTTGGGCAGTCCAATAAAGATGAAGGATGAAGGCTTGTGTATAAAATATGTAACAGAGCCATTGTTGTCAGGGTTCAAAGTATTCGATATTCCACTTAATCCTTATCCTTGATGGCGGGGTGGACATCAGGATGGGCTACGGGCATCGCAGCCGATGAGGAAGCCACCGCTTTCTTGTCTTTAGCCGCAACAGAAGTCTTCTTGGAAGCTTTCGGGGCCATTGCTGATCGTTGAAGAAGAAGAAGAAAGATGGCAGCAAAGGTATGAATAAAAGGAGAAAGTAAAGAATTTCTATAAAGAAATTACTCCTATTTATAGGCGGACGGGGACTCATAAACCGACGGACACTTCGATTCGTGTGCCGCCTAAAAGAATAAAACAGACGCTTCGATCATCGAGGCAAATCTGACCCTTGGGATCCCGCCCCAAAAGGCGGTTTTACAATCCAAGGCAAATCAAGAGTAATTAATGAGACGCATACGTGGCAGGGAGTCTATGCGGCCAGATAGTTCATGCGGCTGGAAAGTCCATGCGGTTAGAACATCCTATGCGCCCAGAAGAGTTTTACATAGCCATGCTTCCTATTCAAAGTATTTCAATTTTGCAAATTGAAAACTTTGAAAGGGGTCTTGTAGAAGCATAAAAAATTACAAGAAAAGCCCATACGGCTCAGATAGAAAGAGCCTCATGCGGCTCAGAAATCCGGTAGACATTCATGCGGTTCAAAAGTCCTTTAAAGCCTCATGCGGCTCGGATAGCTCCATGCGGCTTAGGAAGGAGCCACGTGGCCCAAAGCAGTTTGCCTTCCCAGCTGGCCATAGAGCAACTGCTGCATTAAATGTCCTGACGGCAGCTCTGACAGAAAGGCGAAGTGACAGCTTTGACATAAAGCTGAAGAGATAGCTCTGACATGATGGCACACTACTCAGAAAAAGAAGAAAATCTTTATAGCTGGCATGATCCGCCATGTCTAAAGCTTCCAATGCGGCTGGCGCTCCTATACGGCTGTCACTCCTATACGGCTGCCCCCTTCATGCGGCTGCCCTATTTATGCGGCTGCTCCCTTCATGCGGCTACCCCCTTTATGCGGCTGCCCCCTTTATGCGGTTGCCCCCCTTATACGGCTGCCCCCTTCATGCGGCTGCTCCCTTCATGCGGCTGTCATCCTCACGTGGCTATCCCCTTCATGCGGCCGCCACCTTCATGCGGCTGCTGCCTTCATGCGGCTAGGAGTATGGGGGCCACCCATATGCGGTTCATTTAGAGACTGTATTCATGCAGCTCTGTCAGGCCATCCTACTTATGACAGTTTAGACACGTGGCGGTCCTCATGACAGTCGAGGCACGTGCAATCTTCATGACAGTTGAGACACGTAGCGGTCTTATCCCCTCGAGGTTATGGCTGCTAGCAAATCTTAACAACCCAAATCATCATAATTACTCGGATCAAATCAGATCTATTGTAATTAAGTAAATTAAACACGTGGCAGAAGATCCGAACATGTCATGACAAATTATGAAGATTCATTACAATCAGCATTAATTGCCCATACGAATTTGGTATAATAAAAAATGAACAGCCCAGATGTGATGCAATCAAGATTAATGGTCCAGATCATTGGCCGCCGACTCTTCAATGGGGAATCATTGTAACCCTAATGATCACACCTCCACTTCTATAAATAGCAAGGTGCCATTCCCTTGCAAATCCTGGAGAATCGGAGAGAGAAAGAGACAGAGAATTCTAAGGAGACTCTCTCCACCAGGCTGGACACACAGAGAGACAAAGGCACGTATAGAGGAGTCCTTTCGCTCGTCCCAGAGCATTTTTTCACCAGAGTCAAGGCTACATCCGATCGTCCAAGGAGTAAGGCAAAGCTGTCATCGCTTTCCCGAGCCTCTACCATCACACCCCAGAAAAAAATAAATAATCATACTTAGATTGCTGTACCTAGGTTTTCGTTTCTAGGCTTTCTTTGTACGAGTGAGTTTGTATTGTGAGTTAGAGTTCAGTCCTCCGATATAATTATTTTGTTCTTTTATAATCAATAACAAATATTGTTAATCATGGTTTTGACTGAGTCAGGCTTGGGCGCATAGCTATGTCTCAGGCTATGCGCCCTCCTTTTGGTCTTGGGTGCATGAAACTTTACTGGCTGGGCACATAAAGTTGTATTGACTGGGTGCATGAGCTTTACTGGCTGGGCGCATGGAGTTGTACTGACTGGGCGTATGAGACTTCACTGGATGGGTGCATGAAGTTGCACTGACTGGGCGCATGAAGTTGCACTGACTGGGTGCATAATATTCCACTAGCTTGGGCGCATGGAGCTATACTGACTTGGGCGTATGGGGCTTCATTTGCTAAATTTTTTTATGCTTCTATAAGACCCCCTTCAAAGTTTTTGATACTAGTACAATGTTCAAAATACTTTGAAAGAAGCATGGATCGTCTTCTTGCGAGGCAATGGACGCATAGCACGGCTCTCTCCTTGGGAGCATAGTGTTTGGCCAGTCAGTTAGAGAGATAAGGTTGTTGAGATTTTCCTCGAAATCCAAACTGTCAGATTCATCAGAACAGAATTTGAAGCGGTCCATCCTTCATACGTCATCCACATCAGCAAGGGACAGTCACGTAGTAAGAAGAGAGCTCATCCTTTTCATGGGTGCATATGCTGTAGTGGGCCCATACAACACAATGGGCGCATACAGCAGGTGGGTGCATAGTATAGCCCGTACCTATAAATAGACCCTTGAAGGAGAGAGAAAGTTCATCATTCCTTTCTCTTTGAATTTTTCAGAAAGACTTTTCTTCTTATTTCTTTGAGAACCATGTCTCCCAAGGTCGCCAAGAGATCCGCGAAGGGCAAGGAGGCTGCGCCGAGTGACTCTTCTCCTGCGGCAGCCTCTTCGGTAGTCCAGGACCCGATTCTGGGTGAGGGCGTGCTTCAAAAAAATAGTCTCGAGTGTTAATTTGTGACGTTCGAACTTTTCTTCTGCCCGGGCGCTTGCGCCTAAGGCAACATACTTCTATGAGCATTATTTTTTGCCCACAGAAGTCATGCACCAACACTATGGTGTGCTATGCGCCCACGTGTTTCTATGTTATGCACCCTCTAAGCAGTGGCATGTTATGCGCCCACGTACTGTCCAAGTGTTATGCGCCCACATGTCTTGCTTTGGGCGTATATCCCTTTGGGCGCATAGCCTTTTGGGCGCATAGGAGTCTTCAGGACTTAGCTTTTTCTGCAGTTTCCCTGAGTTTGACTTTCTTTCTGCCTGTGGCTCTTGTAGTAAACATGTTTTTCCTGGAGCTTGGCGGTATCCCTTTCAGTTCTGCTTGCCACGTTCTCGACATGAGCCTTATAGCCAACATGATCAACGATGTTCAAGCAAAGATCAGTCATGATCAACCTTTAGAGCGGGCGATCGCCATTTTTGAGCAGGAAAAAGCCTTTTTGAAGCAGATGATAAATGACAAAAAGCTCGAAGGGTCGCATTGTTGGAAGAAGCCATACTTCCTATTTGGCGACAGAGTAGGATTTGAGGATGATACGACGATATGCCTGGAAGAGTCTTTGGTAACTACGTTGAATGACCAATGAGTAGGGCTGCCATCAATGAACCGTATTTGCCATTGATTATCAAAGAACAGAACAGTTTTATGGGAGGACTGAACTTTAATTCATAATTACAAACTTGCTCGTACAAAGAGAGCCCAGGAACAAAACCAAGGAAAAGTAATCTAAGTACAATTGTTTAATTTGGATTCTGGGAGGTGACGGTAGAGGCTCGGGAAAATGTTATCAACTCTGCCTTACTCCTTGGACGATCGAATGCAAACTTGGCTCTGGTAAAGAAGTGCTCTCTCTCTACTCAGATCTGTGTTGCTCTATATGTCTCTGTGTGTGTACAAGGAAACAGCACCTTGCTATTTATAAGAGTTTGTGATGAATGGGGTGCGGCCACATCATTGTAATTGTGCGATAAAAAGTAGGTAGTTAGGGATTGGTTAAGATTAATCTTGATCTGTTTGTTGTAACAAATCTGGACTGTTATGCTGGTTGAACTAAATCTGAACTGCTATGATCTGTTGGTTGCAATAAATCTAAGTTGTTAAGACTTAGTCAACTTATGCCACATGTTCCAACTACCAATAGGTTGTGAGCCTCATGAAGAACTGTTCCCCTGTCTGAGCCGCATGAGGGTGGCCTCACAACCGAGTTGCATGAGGGTGGCCTCACAACCGAGCCACATGAGGGCCGCATGAGGGTGGCCTCACAACTGAGCCACATGAGGGTGGCCTCACAATCGAGCTGCATGAGGGTGGCCTAACAACCGAGCCACATGAAGGTGGCCTTACAACCGAGCCGCATGAAGTTCACTCAGGCGATCCGCATGAAGAACTTTATTAGGATTTGTGAACTATGTCAGCTAAAAGATTTTCTCTTCTTTTTATGTTGCACCTCTTCTTTATGTCAGAGCCATCATGTCAGAGACATGTCGGAGCTATCACTTTGTGTCAGAGCATTAATGGCCCACTGCATAGAGTAATGATGGCCAACTGTATTAGGCCTATTTCGAACCGTATAAGGCCACGTGGCCGTTCCTGAGCCGCATAAAACTATCTGAGCTGCATGAAGCTCTTAGGGATATTTTAAGCCGCATGAGACCCCCCCCAGTTTTGAGCCACATGGAGTTTCTGGGCTGCATAAGATTTTATTATTCTTTTCCATGCTTCTACAAGACCCCCTTCAAAGTTTTTAATTTGTAAAATTGAAATACTTTGAATAAGAAGCATGGGTATGTCCGCATAAGCTCTTCATGTCGCATAGACTTCTCTGGCCGTATGGTCTTTTCTGGCCGCATGGTCTTCTCTGGCCGCATAGGTTTCTCGGGCCGCATAGACTTCTCTGGCCGCATAGTCTTCTCTGGCTGCATAGTCTTTTCTGGCCACATAGTCTTCTCTTTGTGCCACGTAGACGTCTCATTAATTGCTCCTGTTTTATTTTTGATTTAAAGCCGTCTTTTGGATAGGATCCCAAGTGTCGGCATTAAATATTAGATTTGCCTTAATGATTCTGAGCATTCTTTTTTGTATGAAAAGGGGATAGAATCCCAAGGATCGGCTTTATCTTCTAGGAAGCACACAACCCGAAGCGTCTATCGGTTCATACGCCCTTGCCAGCCTATAAATATGAGTGATTTTTGAGGAAAGAGATTATTTACTCTCTTTACTCTCTTCTTTCTTCAAACTTTCACGACCTAGTCGTCGTCCCTTCTTCTCCTTCGATCATCAATGGCCCCCAAGGCATCCTCTAGTGCGGCGACGAAGGGCAAAGGAGTTGCCTCCTCGTCAGCGATCCTAGTTCACCCCGACGTTCATCCTGCCATTAACGGTAAGAATGTTGGAAGAAAGCTGCATGGACTCAAATGCTAACCATAATGGCTACGTCGCATGTTTATACGCGAGCCTTTCTCTTTGGCATATTTTTCATCTTCATTGAACTTTTTTTAAGTTCGGTGTGATGAATCCGCATGAACGTCTCATGTCTGAGCCGCATAGGGTATGCCTCATGTCCGAGCCACATGAGAGTCGTCATGTTGCCGCATTAGCACTCTATGAACCGGGCCGCATGAAGACCCACCAAACAGAACCACATAAGCTCTTCATAAATTGGGCCGCATAAAGCCCCACCAAACAAAGCCGTATGAACTCCTTTAAACTGTGCCGCATAAGGCCCACTTAATCAGAGCCGTATGAACTCTTTAAAACTGGGCCACATAAAGTTCCACCAAATAGAGCTGCATGAACTCTTTAAAACTGGGCCGCATAAAGACCCACTTAATCAGAGCCGCATGAACTCCTTTAAACTGTGCCGTATAAGGCCTACTTAATCAGAGCCGCATGAACTCTTTAAAACTAGGCCGCATAAAGACCCACTTACTCAGATCCGCATGAACTCCTTTAAAACTGGGCCGCATAAAGACCCACTTAATCAGAGCCGCATAAGCTTAGAATATACTAAGTGGTTTTCTCTGGCCATCTTCTAACTTGTTTTTTTTTGTCTTTTTTCAGTGAAGTTGCCAGTCAATCCTGTAGGAGAACTCTTGGTAGGTCGCACCCAATCTGCTGTGGGTGTGAGGTTCGACCACATAGTTGATTATGTGTCAAACCAACTTTCCAAAGATGAATCTGAGGAAAGGTTGATAGATATCAAAAACCAGTCCTTCTACTTTCCTACTAGCATGATGAATTCAGGATGATTGGGAGGCCAACACCTGAAACATGCGTTCCTCTTTAGGGATGCCCTGACTGTGAAGAACTCCAATGTTTTGGATATATCTGAAAGTTGGAGTTTTTCTTCTAACGGGGTGGTGATCCACATCCCTCAAATGGAACGTCACTTCCCACTGTCGTGGTTCAACATGCTGTCAATGGACAGGAAGATGGTGGATTCCTTGACTCCGAGCTGGCAAGGGATATTTGTGGGCGATATCTACTATAACAGAAACTTGGGGTCGGTAGTCGCGATCAGGACACCTATCAGCCGCTTCGTGATGGGGTTGGCCCCGGCTAATTTCTTAAATGTGCTGGGTCCCAACTTCAGGTTCGCTCAAGCTGACACCTTCATGAACCAGCTTGCTCAGAAGGGGTCTTATCCTATTGGTCGGTTGGCGCTGCTGAATTGGATAAACCCCATCCTTTCGTGGACCAACTTGACCATGTAGATTTTGCGAACATACGAGAATCTCCTGCACGAGATTGGCTTGTATCCTGCCATTCGGGGCACCTGTTATGGTTTATCCGTAAACAAGAAGTTGTTTATGGCTTTGCTTGAGATGTACAACCGCAGAACGGGGACCTTTTTTACACCGGGAGGGGAGATGGGACTCGCTCTTTACGAGATGCGTGAAGTCTCCAGGCTTCCCTGGGGGAATGAAGTCTTTGAAGTGTATACTCCCACGAACGAGGAGTTCGAGGAGTTGGAGTAGAGCTTCCCGGGCTTTGTTGCTGTCTACCGGGAATTGCTGTGTTATCACAGAACGTGCCAGCAGATGTCAAAAAAGAAGAATGACGCTCGGAAGGGAACCTTCCGCATACAAAGGCATAGCTCACTTACCTTTTTAAGCTCGGTGCCTCAGGCCGGGTTTCTCACCTAAGTCCTCGAACTCGGAAGGAGGTGCAGGACTAGGTGTCGACCGCCAAGAGGGTAAGAACCACCAACGATAGATTCAGGAGTCAATCTGACTCTTTTGCTTATTTTTATCAAGACACTCAACAGTTATCCGAGAAGGCTCTTCTGGCAGGATTTCTGATGGTATGGCTACGGAACTGCGTAGTTTCGAGAGGGGCTGGCTCTATTTAGAGGATCAGCCATAATTTTATCCTTCCTGCGGTGAAGCTAGTCTTCGGGGTCAGACTAGCTCTCCTCTCCGCCATGGTGTACAGCATACATCGTGGCATCTGCACTTTCTCATCCAAGGTCATTGTCCGTGATACGACGAAGGACTTTGAGCAAATTGAGCTGCCCTATCATTATTTGATAGGGTGGCTATTAATGCACTGCCGGTCTTTGATGAGGCCTGGTGCAGAAGACGACGTCACTGCGGATGATGCTTTCATCTTCCAGTATTGTCGTATGCCTTGGGAGTATAGTACGATACCAGCATGTCGGATGGCGCTGGCGAGAGTGGATAGATACACCTTTTTCGTGTCTCTCTCTCCTTTTATAGATGAAGAAGTGAATGGTGTACATCTTGATGGTACTGGCCCCCCACCTCTTGTCTAATAAGATGCTCCTCTGGTTACAGAACATCCGTCCTGTATACCTGGTATATCGCAACCGCAACTCTGTCTTCCTGGAACCTTACATGCCCAGTCGGTTCGCCCGACAATTTGGGTATAGTCAGCTATTTCTGGACAATCCCAGCCCCTGCCTGGGTTTTGAGGATAGTGTCCTTGATGGTATCAGGGCTTGGCATTACTATAATACTGTTCACACCCATACCAGCTTCTCTGTACCTGACATTAGGGAGTCAGGGTAGATTTTGTACATGGCGGCTCTGTACCATGTTATGGTGAACAAGCCCCCTCATGATTTTGACCCAAGTACCAGTTTTATTGTTGGTACTGGCTTGGAGGAGAAGCCAAAAGGGTCCAAAACGAAGAAAAAGAAGGAGAATGCAGTTGAGGTGTCAGACTCAGAGTCTACCAATGCGGACGAGGAGGATGACGCTGACGACTTATCTCTTCCTCCTGCTGATGATGTGGTGGCAGATGAGGCCCCTGTTGCACCTAGTCCTTCCCAAAAGCGAAGCAGGCGTGGGTCCGCCGTTGGCGGCATAACTTACTCTCGGAAACGGACTGCGGTCAAGCCCCACGGGCCAATCATTAGGGAGAGAAACGAGGATGATGATGCCATTTCGGAGGTGAATCAAATTACAACCATCTTTTTTATCTTTTTTTTTCTGTACTATGATCTGATCATTCTCCTTTTTATTGTAGGCGTCAGGAGAAGGGGACTCTCGAAAGCCGGCTACTGTCTCTGAAGTCGACCCGGCTGTAGCCACTTTAATTAGTGATATGAGTGCTGAGCTTATCTCTGCCAGGGTTCTCCCGGCGAAAGTTGAGGCTTCTTCCGTTGTTGATATCTCAACCCAGGGCGATGTGGGCTCCATTGAGCCAATCTCTGAGGTTGCTGAATCCCAGCTGGGTGATGCTGACCCCATTGCGTCTACTTTCGGGGCAGCTGGGGCAGAAAAACCAGCTACATTCGGCTCAGAGGTCGCTGGTAAGGAGGATACCATGGGTGTGAGTGATCCTCAGCTTCAACAACCCTCCCCTGGTAAGCTAAGTCTAGTCTTGACTAGTGAGGAGGTTTATTTGCTCTATTTTCACATCCTTTGGGTTAAGCTGATCGATGGTTGCTCTGGACGTACAGGTCCTGCTCCTTCACTGCTGACGACGGACATCGTCGAAGGAGGAGTCACCGAAGGGGATCTGGTGGACAAAAATATGCCTCTTTCTCCTTCAGCTCATATCAAGGGGCATCCTGCCGGTTCTAGTTCAGGAGAACAGGCAGTAGAACGGCCGGGACGGGGAGAGATGGTCCCTGCAGCATCGCTGATTCATGTGGCTACGGAGGTCGACCTTTCCGCCCTGTCCAGTCTCCAGATCCTTTGGATGACGGAGGAGGAGATGGCTGCTATTCAAGCATCCTATCGCTCGGAGCTTATTTCCCTAGTGGCAGGGGAATCAAGTTCCGGTACATCTTCTTCAACTCTGCCAACTACTCTTTTTCTGACGCCGTCTTCTTCGAAAGTTTTCGATGTATCGTCGAAGGATGTGGTTGACAGTTTCTACCGCCACCTGAAGCGAAGGGTTGAGACTGCCGTAGAGAGGGGAACATCTTTTGCCTTGGCCCGTCAATGTGCTCGTGGCCATATTGAACTTCTGAGGACCCTCTCCAGTGGGACATGGATGGTTACTCTTTTGGAGCCCAAGTTACTAGAAGTGGATCAGCTGGTGACTTAGTATCGAGTACTGCGACAAGTTGATCTATCTTTAGCAATAGATCAGGAGCGTACCTTTCTTTTAACTGCCATAGAAAAGGTAAGGATGGTACGGGAGACGTCCAAGCCCGTTCTGATGAAGGACCTCCGAGATTTGTCGCTGAAGTATGATCAATTAAGCTGCCGCGGAGAGGAATGCATCGCTCGGAAAGAGGCTACCTCTCGTGGGGTAGCCGAGACCAAAGAGGAGATCCTCCAGCTTCAGAGAAAGTTGGTTTCTTTGGAGTCTGAGCTGCAGGCCTCGCGCGACGACAAGGAGATAATTTTCCGGGAGACCGACAAGGTCACCCGAACCTCAGATGCCTTGGAGCAAGCCCTGAAGAAACTTGAAGATGGTTGGCAGGCCCATGTGCATCTGGAGGATACAGAGAAGCTGACGCAGGAGGCTGAGCTTCGGGCCACCCTGAGATTTGAGCGATCGACGTCCAAATTGAAGGACCGGCTCCGAGAATTATGTGTCGCCGAACCATGATCGACTTTTTTCCTTTTCTTTCTTTATGTTTCTTCATTTTTTGGACAGGGACGTGGTCCCAAAAATGTAGTACTTTCGATTTTAAATAAATGACTTTGTTTGCATCATCTTTTATCTGTCATGCTTGTACTGCATCTTTGGTACTATGTGTTTGCCCCACTGGGGGACTTTCTGTGGACCTATTATCCTCGGCATACCTTGGTTTTAGGTATGGATAATAAGTTTGATAGGGATACCTAGAACAATTCCGTGGTAAGGTGGATATAGAAATTATTGGTATCGGGCAAAAGAATGCCATAGAACAGCTGGGTTCCAGAGGCATGAGATTGTGAGAAAAGAGATGCGTGTACTAGAGAACCTAGTACAACATTTGTGGTCAACTATGGACATTTGTGATCAACTGTGGACATTTGTGGTCAACTGTTGACATTTGTGGTCAACTGTGGACATTTGTGGGCCTATTATTCTTGGCGTACCCTGGGGTTTTTTTTTCGGGCACGGATAATAAGTCGAGAGAAAACTGACATACTTACTCAGAGGTAATATGGACGTGGTAAAAATGAGGGTTTTACAACGGAGTCTTCCAACTCAGAGGTAATGAGGATGTGGCAGGGATGGACTCCATAGAGGGTACATAGAACAACTCAGAGGTAATATGGACGTGGAAGTTCTACGTAAGGGGTGGTTTGTTTTTGATGGAAGTGAAACAACTCAGAGGTGACATCGACATGGCTGTTTCAGGAATTTTGTGGATCTGTTACCCTTTTTATGCGCTGAAAGCGCGGGTAATAGATTATGAGGAAAATGCTCTTTTAGGAAGGAAGTTCATAGGTATGATCATACATGACTTACTACCCAGAAGATGCGACATAGATTCATTTGGAGTGACCAGAGTGTAAGTTCAGCGGTACCTAAGGGCATATAACTCAACAATCCGGTTGATTCGGCGGGTGTCATTTAGACATAATACTTCTTCAGAAACTTGCCATTGATGGACATCATAAGCAAGTCTCCATTTTGCTTTGCAAGATGGTATACACCATTGGAGAATATTACCTCGATGATAAATGGGCCCTCCCACTTTGGCTGGAACTTGCCGGCGGTTTTGTGAGTCATAACCATCCGTCTCCGAACTGCCAAGACGAGATCGCCTACTTGGAATGTTCAGAGTTTAACCTTCTTGTTGAAGGCTCCAGAGATGCGGGCTTGATAAAGTTCGATTCGCTGTTGAGCTAGCAGGCGCTTTTCATCTAAGGCCTCCAACTCTTGCAGCCGACGACGGTAATTATCATCCATCGTCAATCGGTAAGTGAGGGCGACGCGGAGCGAGGGGATTTGAGTCTCTAGTGGGAGAACTGCCTCACTTCTGTACACCAAAGAGAATGGTATGTTCCCAGTGGCCGTCCGGACTGTAGTACAGTACGCCCATAAGCATTCACCATGCTTTTCATTCCAGTCACGTTTGTTTGAGGACACAAACTTTTTGAGAAGTTTGATTATAGTTTTATTGAACACTTCCGCCAAACCATTAGCTGCCGGGTTATATGGTATTGAAGCAACATTCTGGATCCGGTGTTTGTCGCAAACCCGATAGAAGGCGTGGCTTGCGAACTGCGGACCATTGTCGTAGATGATCCTTCGGGGCAGTCCAAAGCGATAGATGACGTGATGCTTGAAGAAGCTGATCACGTTTGACGTCTTCACCTCTGCAAGTGGAACTGCTTCCGCCTATTTGGAGAAGTAATCTATAATTGCCAATATAAAACGGTGTCCTCTAGATGAAGATAGAGTGATTGGACCAATGATATCCATTCCCCATGCCTCAAATAGCCAGAATGCCACCGTCGGATGTAGGAACTCGGATGGTTGATGTATGAAATCTTCGTGGACCTGACAAGCTTTGCACTTTCTTGCATACTCTATCGCATCTGCTACCATCGTAGGCCAGTAATAGCCCATCTGCCGAAGGCGATCTTGCAGCTTCGGGCCAGGTTGATGTGCCCCATAAACGTCGTCGTGAGCTTCGCGTATTGCTTCTTTGGCCTCTATATTTGACAGACACCGATGCAGTAGTCCATCGTAAGATCGCCGATACAACATTTTTGTCTCAGTATCGTAGAAGAATCTGAGAGACCGTCTTCTGATAGAGGTGGCTTCTTTCGGGTTCTCCAGCAAGATGCCATAGACTGCGAAGTTAATAAATGGGAGCCTCTAGTCCTGTGTCTCGTCGACCGTCAGGGCAGAATAGCTCTCGGCAAATTGGACGTTGTTCTTCGGGCAGACCAATTCATGGCCTATTACATCCACCAAGTGGTGAGTATAATTTGGAACCGCCAGAGAAGCGGCCAGTCCGGCTTAGGCGTCGGCTTCAATGTTTCGGAGTCTGAGAACATGTTCTATGAAGAATCCTTTCAGGGACATAATGATAGCGATCGCTATTTGATGATAGGGGATCATGTCTTTATGGCAAACTTCATATGAACCCCGGATCTGGTTGACGATTAAATATGAATCACCATATGCTTCTAGGTACTCTACCCCCAGTTCCTTTACAAGTCGGAGGCCAATGACCAAAGCGTTGTACTCGACCACGTTGTTTGAGCAGGGTTCTATAAGGGAATATGCTCGGTTGATCACCAAGCCAGAGGGAGAAATTAGCACCACTCCGACCCCAACGACGATGTTGCCCTTGGGCCCGGTTCTTGAAGTACTGTCGAAGAACATTCACCTGACAGTATTATGGGAAGCCATGTTTGAATTGGCGACTTCGTTCGGGATCTCTTTATATATTCTGGTTGACTCCGAACCTGGATGAGCTGCTAAAAAGTCTGCCAGAGCTTGACCTTTAACAGCCTTTTGTGGGACGAAGATCATGTGGTAGGGAGACAGTAATATCGCTCAGGTAGCAAGACGAAAGCTGAGTGCACCTAGCTTGGTCATGAGAACCCTGAGGGGGTTAACTCTAGATATGACATGGATGGTTTGTCCTGTAACATAGTATCGCATCTTCTGGATAGCGAACACTAAAGCAAGACATTCCTTTTCTACGGTGGTGTATATATGCTCAGGTCCTATCATCATTCGGCTGAGATAATAGATGGCCTGTTCATGTCCTACATCATTGTTCTGTGCTAGTAGAGCACCGAGGGAATGCTCTATCGCTGGCACGTAAAGCAAGAACGGCTTTCCAGCAACCGGGGATTTCTCGAAGATTTCTCGTGGGACCCATCTCCATGATTGTTCTCGGAGATAATAGATGGCCTGTTCATGTCCTACATCATTGTTCTCAAAGATTTCTCGTGGGACCCATCTCCATGATTGCCTTCATCTTCTCAGGGTCTATATGGATTCCCTGGGTCGTAATGATAAAACCCAAGAATTTTCCGCTGGATACGCCCAAGAAGGATTTTGTGGGATTCATCTTCAAGTTGTGCGCCCGTATCAGGTCTAAGACTATCCTCAGATCGTACAAATGATCTTTCTTAGAGCGGCTTTGGACGGTGATGTCGTCGACGTAACACTCCACGGTCTTATGTAGGTATTCTCTGAAAATGACGCTCATAGCTCGTTGGTATGTGGCGCCGGCATTCTTTAAACCAAAGGGCATGACTGTGTAGTTATACACACCAATTGGCGTTCGGAATGATGTATGCTTTTCGTCGTCAGGAAACATCTTGATTTGGTTGTATCCTGAGAAGCCATCCATGAACGACATGCGCTCAAAACCACATGTGTTGTCAATCATTATATCCGTAATAGGAAGAGAGAACTCATATTTAGGACATGCTTCATTCAGATTTTGGAAGTCGATACAAATTCGGATCTTTCCATTCTTCTTAAGGACTGGTACTATGTTGGCGACCCAGTCCGGATGTTGTTCCTTACGGATGAAGCCGCTGGCTATCAGTTTGTTGACCTCAGCTTCGATAGAATTTATGATATCTGGGAGGAACCGTCGTTGCTGCTGCTTAACAGGCTTTGCATCCGGATGAATGTTGAGTTTATAAAGTGCAACCTCGGGGTTTAGTCCTGACATGTCTTCATAGCTCCAAGCGAACACATCAATGTATTCTCTGACAAGTTACAAAAGTGTCTCCCGCTCTTCCTCTGTCAGGCTTTTGTTGACAAAGATTGGCTTTAGAGAGGGTTCATCTCCGAGGTTAACTTGCATGACCTCGTCTTCGGTAGGAGGATCCCTCTATTCGAAATACTTCTTCCACTACACATCTAGCTATTGAACCCAAGGCTCTAACTCGAGGAGCTCAGGTATATCTTCGTCTTCTTCATAGGCGTCAGTAAATGCCATATTGACAAACAAAGCTTGCCTGAATACGTCTCCGATACTGACATCTGAATCAGAAGTAGGCGATCCGGTCGATTGTGAATGCCAGTCACATTCCTCATCTGAGCTTTCAGGAGTTGTTGCAGGTGTAACAAAGCCTAACCCACGTCTGGTCTTGTTATAGTAATCCTGAGATTTTCCAGCTGGGACTGACAATTACAAAGGTAATCACCGGCCAGTACCTTAGTTCAAGCCTGGTGTAGCCTCTATATCATACCCCTGTTTTTGTATGAGGTACTTGGATCGAGGGCTATATAGATAAAAGGGCAGTCTTCCGGTGTCGGGTTCGAGATCAACTTCTTCTATCCTGAAAGGCTGTGGATCATTCTTCCGGCCGAAGATGATTGGATGGTCCTCTCCCTCAATTATGAAGCAAGCGTCTTCCACAGGAGTGAGTTGGTTCGTGGTATAGACGTTTGTCACTTGTGTGTATAGGTTGGTACCTATACCGTGTTCCATAGCGTACATCATACAAAGCTTATTAAGCTCGAGGTAGTTCAAAGACAACACTTTATTGATGAAATAAGGTATCTTTTCAGGAGGAATTACATCATCAGCAGAAGGAACATCATTGTGAGCAGCCACATACTTGGCTAGCTCTAACTCCTCTTCGGCTACCCCCTGTATTAATGAAGACTGGAAGGATGACCTGGGCAGCTTGATCATCAGGGGCTCCACTGGTGGTGCTAAACGTGGAGTTGTTGGTGCACTAGCGACCCCCGACTTAGTGCTTGGTGTTGAACGGAGAGATGTTGGCTCACTGGCAGTCCCCGGCTTAGCGCTCGGCTGTCGACTTATCCTGGGAAGATGAATCGTCAGTGGCTTAACAGAAGGATTGGACTCTTCTATTTGTTGTTGACCGGCTCTAGGCAGCCTGATTGTCAGCAGCTCCATAGTGGGTCTCGGCCCTTGGCAGTCGGATTATCATTTACTCCTTTTGTGCAGTGAGCACCGGGAGACTCGTTGTTTCTCTACGCAGAGTGGTTGTGAGAGGTGCCGTCTTGCCTGGTTTGCGGGGTTGGAGATGGATTCACAAGGGTTCTTTCGGCCCCTCAATGGCCTCCGTTTGCTCTTGAACATCCTCCTTGATCAGGTGCCTCTTTGACTTCTCAAACAAGCAGGAATCTAAATAGTAGAATTCGACCCCTTTGAAGGGATCGATGTCGACAAATTCTGTCTTCACGAAGCTGTGCTTGTCGACGTACTTGAAGCATTGGTACAATATGGAGGGCACGATCATATAATCACGTATTCACGGACGCTCCAGAAGAATATTGTAGGAGGTGTCTGCATCGATGACATAGCAGGTTACTTCCGACTGAAGGTCGCCGATTTGGCACTTCAGGCGAATCTTTCCGATGGGATAGCTTCTCCTTGAATTGAAACCGTTAATTACGGTACTGGTAGGAGTCAGCCGATGCATAGGGATGCGCAAATGGTGAAGCAGGCTCTTCAGAATAATACTTATCGAAGAACCGGGATCAATGTGCATTCGATCCACCTTGATTCATCGACATATCCAGTATAGTACAGAGGGCGATCGTGCAGGTTGGTCTTCATAAGCATGTCCTGCAGAGTGAATACAATGTTGGGTATCGCACCCGTACAAGCGCTATCCTAGATATCTGCCGACGAGTTCTCTCCTGTAAGATTGACCTGAGACAGATATGCGTTGGCATTCAGGAGTGCTTCGTTCAGTACGACGCAAACATCTTTGGAGAGTCTCAAGAGTTCATATAATGGCAATTTGGCCAATGTGTTGGCCAATTGCGCAAGAATATCAAAATTGTAGGGCCTCTCCAGTCCCTGAGGCGTGTCTTTTCGCAGCGGCTTGTCAAAGTGGGTCTCCTTTGGCTTGGGCTTATCGGCCGACAGAGGCTGAGAAGGTACTGGGGCATCAGCAGTGGCCGGCTGACGTTCTTCAGCCGAGTTACCTGGTATGGGTTAAGTTTGTACGCCAGACCGGGTAATGATAGCAGTCGTTTCTTCGACGTCGGCTGTGTAACACCCAGTTTTCCAGATGAGGGTAATTTTAAAATTTTGTAATTTTAATTATTAATTATTGATATTTGATTCACATTATGATTTTTAGTGATTCTTAATAATTTTTTAAACTATTTTAAAACTGGTTAAGTCATGACTTGTGATTTTGATGTACTGCTAGTGAAACCTGAGAGAGTGCATGACCTAGAACCTAACCATGTCATTAGGATGCTTAATTATCATTTTTAGCCTAGGGGTAATTCAGTCATTTTGATTTATTTGAATTATTTGGTGATTTGTTGAATTGGTGAATTCTAGTTTGACTTTGACTTGTTGAGACCTAGTGGACTAGCTAGAAGCTAACCCTAGCCATGGTGACCCTAGTCTAACTTGAGTTAACCTATTTTAGTCATTAGAGAATAGTTTTAGAATGAGGGGATTTGGTATAGTGAAGTTAAGTCATGGTTTGTGATTTCATGAAATGGCTTATGACTTAATAAATTAAATTGATCATGACTTAAGCCCATGGGCCATTTAGTGAACCCTAACCCTAATTATTGAACCTAAGAGCAGCCACATAGGGATCCCCACCCTATTTAAACACTTATTCATTAGGGCTTGCCTCTTTTTATCATTCCTACACTTGGAGAAAAGAGAGGTATTCTTCCCCCTTCCAAAAATTCCTATTTATTCATTTGATCTCCTTTTTCATCCTAGTCTTTTGCATTAGGTTCTAATTTTTGTATATTTAATATTTCTGGAGGTTAATCTCAGCTTTGGGCTCATTTGGAGCTTTTTGGCCATCAAGGAGGAATCCCCCCATTTGAAGCTTTTCTAAGCTTTTTGTACACATAGGTAAAACCCTCTAAATTGATTTAAACTTCAGTTTTCTTTGCATATAGGGCTAGATCTAGGAGTCCCCTAGGTGTCCCTGAATTTTTGGTAAATTTTGTGTCCGTTTGGTGTCCGTATCGGACACGTGTCGCATGGTATGTTAGGTGTTCGACGAAATGTCTCAATGGATTGAATGTTAATGTTTTTCAAAACAAATTATACATTTGGATAGCTTACGAGATGTAGATTACGGATCTGGGTGACTGAGTTAATTTTTATGTGTTTTTGTGTCGGTTTTAGGGCTTGGACACGCTGTACGACACTGTCGTGCAGTGCCCTGCTGCTCGACGTGTCGTGTGCGCTGGACACGATATGTTGGGACGTGATATTTTAGGGGAGGGTTTGGGCTATCACTGACACCTTGCACACGAAGTTTGAGGCAAAACGGTCGAGTGGTTAGTGAGAAATCTCACTCGCACCGATCGTAGCCTGACACGACGCGCTCAGAACACGCGTCTGAAACGTGTCTCGTACATGCGACACACATGTCGTGGACACGTTACAGATACTCAAGCGTGTTCTCCTAGTCTTGGCGTACACGTGTGCACGGCCACGTGTCACCACGTGGCCTGTGTCGTGCACTGGACACACGTGCACGTGTACACGATGCTGTCGAGTGCCCAGTTCTTGTGCCTGTGTTTGTGTTGTGTTTAGACACTAATGTGTCCAGTTTCTTGGACACTGGGATACCATATATTGACACCAATTGGATACATACTTACCACTTTAGTTGATACTTCACTTCTTCACTTTGGACACACTCGAACACATGGCTGCACCATATCCTGATACTCTGGATTCATGGACACTCCTTCACACTTTCACTCTTCACATCTACTGCACACCACATGCCTGACACCATCTGCACATATCCTTGCCTAGACACACCATATTCTAATATATTGACACTGCATTGACACTTCACCATGTCTTGATACTTTAACACACCATGTTGCACTCTCTCACACACACACACAGAGACACTGACCACACATGGTCTTAACTGTTACACACCAGTACACACACATAACCTAAACTAGACCTTCACAGGATTCACACACTTGGACTGATTACAATTTCTGAGAACTGAAATTTGATTTTGAATTTGTTTTGAATGCTAGATTGAACCATGGAAACTGGGATTGATTGGGGGATTGACTCATGAAATCTGAGAATTCCTTCTTTGCAAATAACTGAGAACTGAGTTTAGATTTTCTGTTTTCCCACATTGATAACTAATAACCTGTGAACTGAAATAGGTTTTAAATTGATATGTTAACTTGATGTGATTTTATATAACCTGACATTGGATTGGTTAGATTGAGTTGGTTTAGGCTTGCTTGTTTTGCTGGCATTGAATTACCTTGGCTGAGCATTTCATTGGCCTTTGCAAATGAAATCGCAGCAGCACAGTAGCTTGGGCCTTGCCTAGCTTTGAGGCCAGTGTGCCATGGCCTTAGGCCATTGGCCTTACATGTGCAAGTGCCACTCTTGGCCATGTTGGCTGGTGCCACGTGAGTCATAAGCCTATGATCCATCATAGTGTGAGTGTCCTATATTGGCTTAGTATCAGTGGATAGGATATATGTTGGTATTCTTAGTGTTCCAGAATTGAGAGGTAGAGAGAATTAGATTTTCTAACTATTAGGGTGTCTAATGTTATGTGTGTCAGAAGTTAGAATTGTGTATCAGTAGTCAGTGGTGTTAGTGAGTTAGGATAGCAATAGCCCCTCTGAGCAATTAACAAGTGAAAGATATGAGTTGTGTGGTGAGTGAGAGGGCATCATGTTGGTAAGAAGATACCTGGGAGTACATGCTAGTATTACCTGTAGTTGTATCTTGATGTATCAATGGATACCTTGATGTATCAGTAAATGAAGGGGTAGGAATGATCATGTGTCAGTGGTTGAAAGGAGATTTCAGTATTGGCCTGGATTGGACTGCATTTGCAGGAGCAGGCAAGACACTGCCTTGGCTTGCCCAGTTTTGGCTTGGCCTGGCTTTTGCAGTGGCAGCAGCAAGCATTGGCTGCAGGAAGCATTTGCAGGAGCTACAGCAGTAGGCAGAGCATTGCCTGCACTTGCATTAGCAGTGCAACCATGGCACTGCAGGCCATAGCAGCAGTACAGGACAGTAGGCATTGGGGAAGAGGTGTGTGTCTTGATAGAGGGTGTGTTGTTATGTGATAGATAGAGTGAGAGATATTTGAGGTTAGATAGCTAGATGTTATATGGAAAGTGAGAGGGGTATTGGGGGCTAGACAGGTAATAGATATAGTTGTGGTTATGTGAGTTTAGTCATATACTGATATATTTTATATGTGATGTATATAGGTACATGTCCTATGAGGGGATTGTATAATGTGATAGAGGATATAGGATACTCTATGTGTTGTGTTTAAGAGTTCTTGTGAGGGATATACCTATGCATTTATGTGATATGTATATCTATATGATACATGTGTTATATATATGAGAGGGTATATATATATCTAGGACTATAGGCATTGGGTGTATGTATATATTGATATATATATATATATATATATATATATATATATATATATATTTTATATATATATATATATATATATAAGGCATCCTAAATTATACTAGTCTATGGGTTAGAATGAGTTAGTGTATCTTAGATGGACCTAGATTTGACCAAATAAGCCTATAAAGAAGTGTTGACTAAAGTTTGACCAACCCTAGACAGTTGACCTAGTTAGCCTTGTAGATTGATCTAGTTTGACCTGGACCTAGTTTGACCTAGTCAGTTGACCAGGTTTGACTTAGAGTTTGACTTGGACCTAGGTTGGCTTAGAAATCATGTAGTTTGCATTGTAGCTTTCAATTCTCTTGTATTTTACATATCATGACCTATATTTCTCTGTTTAGGACATTGTGACTCTGGTGCAGACATCTGATATTATACTACTCTTTTCAGAGTAGCAGGCGAGTACATTCTCTGATAGTTCTCTCAATTACTTGTCAATTACTGTACTTCAGTTCTAGTTAGTTGTATGCGATTCTCTGTTACAACACGTGTGGATATTTCTGGATTCATGTATACGACACACTTTTATTTTCTGGCCTCTATTACTGGTATCATCTCTATTACTGGAATCATTTAACTGGAATCATTTACTGGTATCATTACATTTTGGCTGGACTCATCTGAATCATTGTGTCGAAATTCTGGATTCACTTGCTGGGAGGGGAAATACTAGAGTAAGACATATAGACATACCCCAATCTGGAATCTCCCTACTGGAATCTACTGGAAGCATAGCCATCTTTCGCCTGATCAGTGAGGGATGTGCCTGATTACCCACAGCCGTTTACATGTCGAACTCGGTATTTTAAAACACACTGCTAGAGTATAGGTTGGACTCACCCTGGAATCTTTGATCACTATAACTGGAATCGTCCCTTACTGGATTCATCTTGTATTAGATTCATCCCGTACTGGATTTATATAGGTTTTACACTGGTTTACATTTTCTGTCTGGACTTTATATCATATTACCATGGTTCAGCTAGTTCTATTTTTACAGTCTTCATTGCTATGATTCTTCTCTTGTTTAGTATTTACTTTCCTTGCACTTTATCTCTCTTTCTTACCATTACCTGAATATAAACTGCCATTTTCATCAATATAACTGTCTATAACTGCTGTATAGTTCTCTGTCATTTACTTGGGTTTTCTAGATGAGATGTGCTCGTTCCTGTCCTGACTGGACCTGTTGAAAATTTTACAGATGATTGTCCTGAGGACACATGCCCTACAGTTTACAGACCAGGAGATGGCTTAGCTACCTATGGCCCCGACACTCAAGAGTGATCATGAGTTTAGTTAGTCTGTCCTGTTTTAGTTTTTTCTGTTTAGATCTGGAGTTGTATATAGAGATTGAAACTTGAGATGTATTTGAGATTGTTTGAGTTTGTTGTTATTTTTATTAGTAGTTTTATTGTCTTCAAATTCTTAGTTATATTTCGGTGTTATCTTATCGTGCTTAGATTGTGATTGAGTTACACCATATCTTATACTTGTCCTCCGTTCGGAGATGATCATGATGAGTACATTATATACTGCATGAGTTGATGATTAGTTAGAGACTTAGAACAGCGTTCTACCGCCGATACTGCGGCGTAGGCTGGGCGTTGTTACGTATTCGTACCCTCACAGTGGGTGCAGGTCGTGACAGGCTGAGATTGTGCGGCAGAACTTGACTTTTTTGCCCTTTTTCTTGCCAGTAGAGGGTGATGCTGGCTGGGTTACTTCAGATACTAAGTCCGGGTGGACCCACATGACCTCCCCTCATGATGTGGTGAGGGTACCAGCCCAGTAGCCTGGTCTCAGGGAGGTGGAAGAATAGCGACCTCTATTTTTGCCCCGGGGGACGGGTACTATACCGTCTTGGGTCCTCGTCGATGGGAAGCTGCCGAATTGGACTGACACCATGTTGGCAGCGACTGTCACCTCCTCGAAATCAATGGCCAGGGCCTTAGAGTCGATGAGGTTCTGGATGTACCGCTTCAATTAGAAGCAGTCTTATGTAGCATGGTGGACGTAGCGATGGTAGTGGCAGTACTTGGGGCTCTCCATCCCTGCGGGTCGAGGTTAACGCCTTGTCGGAGGGAGCTGAATTCTGTCTCCTTGTAAGAGCATGTCAAAGATGGGCTTGACATGACTATCCTCGAAGGAGTAAGTCATCTGCGGCCACTACTTTTCTGCCTGCTTTGGTTCGGGCTTCGTGGCTATATCGGCCACCATAGCCTGTTTGTCCTTGTTGTCTCGGTTGTTGGAGGAATTACCGCCGTTGTTGTTGGCATTAGGGTGCTTGCCCTTGTCTTTCCCATCCGAGATGTGCAATCCCAGTTGGCGAGCTTTCTTCAACTTGTCTTCTGCGCTAGTAGCGCTGATGATGAAAGTCTTCCAGTCCTTAAATTGACTTTCGTCCATCCAGAGGCTGATTGTGGGGAGCAGCCTCTTTTGGCAAATTTCAATTAAGGAGGAGTCTGGGTTACCAGAGGCAACTTCATCGCGGTTTGGCAAAACCACTCAATATAGTTTCTTGTCAGCTCCTTCTCTCCTTGGACAACGTCTATGAGGGTTGACATGGTCACATCTTGCCCCACCTCATAGAACCTCTCCAAGAACATTCGTTTGAAGCCAGCGAAGGAATGGATGCAGTTATCCGGTAAGTTGCGATACCAGTCGAATGCGACTCCTTCCAATGCCCCGATGAACAATCTTGTAAGGATGGCATCGTCATGTGGCAGATGATCTGTTGTGACCTCAAAGTAGGTCACATATTGGCTTGCAGATGTCTTTCCGTCATAAGGGTTGATGTTGAAGGGTTTGTAACGAGGAGGGAAGGGGACATCTCTCCATGCAGCGGGATACGGCTGTCGTATCCTGAGGTCCTGAGAGTTTTCTTGGGCGTAAAACATTGCTCGAAGCTCCTGGACCTCTCTTCTTGCCTCTCTAGCCTCGTCTGCAGCAGTGGGAGCCGACATTCCGGATAGATTGTCGCCCGGAGTTGGCGTAGTTGTGTTTGAGTCCGCATTGACAGCGGGACCTAAGCTTTTTTGGCCAGGTATTCTTCCTTGGAGAGTCGGCAGGGCTGCCTTGATCTCGTCTACTGACTTGACCAAGGTGTGAAAGTATGGCCGCAAGAGTGTCTGTCGATCGATGGGACCGTCCTGGTCGTTTTCAGTCATTAATATTGTTCTCACACGAGGAACAATGGAAGGAACTGTGGAGAATGTGCTCTCCGAATCATTCCTCCGAATGGAGAAGTCATCGGGATATGTAGGAATGTTCTCCTCCAGTTCGTACTCGGAGGAAGTGCTACCACCTGCATAGGAGGTTGCCTCATCTTAGCACTTGTGGACGTCTTAAGGGACGTCAGAATCTGCTGCATCTGTTGGAGGAACTATCTTCCTTGGTTCATCTTCTTGGAACATCAGATTGTCATGGATGTTCCGGGGAGTGCTACCCCCAGCTTCGGCTACCCCCAAGGATGTAGATGATGAATCTCCAGGTGTTGAAGATTTTGTCTTAGAACGAGTGCCTTGATAAACTCCTTCTGTGGTGGTTGTCGACAGCCGCTTGGATGAGAGTTTCTTAGCCGTGCTAGTGGAGATCATCGGGCTGGAAACATTTACTTTCTTCCCTCCCTTGCTGGTAGGGACCTTCCGGGTAGAATTGTAGGAGGCGAAAGGAAGCACCTCGTCTCCCGAGCCTTGTTCTAGGACCGGTCCCGGCCGCTGCAGTCATTAGAAGATGGACTGCCGGCCCTCTTATACTGCTGTCTTGTTGCAGCAGCAGTTGACAATGACTTGAGTGCAGTGATGTCCATGGAAGGACTCTCTGCACACCAAGCTTTCTTCTTTTTCCTTGTGCTTGTGAAGGATCACATCATGTAAGTCAAGTGTTTCTCGAGCAACCTTTACACTCGTTTTGTGCGCCCAGGGATCCCGAGCACACGAGTGAATTGGTATCATGTTTGTTCCCGGATGTGGGGCTAGTAAAAGTACTTGCCCCTGATCATTGTTGGAAGACACTTGACCACCCTGTCCGTTGGCCGCCGGGGGCTGGACACGGGTAGTTTCGTACAACTTCCCATCAGAGGCCCGCGTAACAGTTAGCAGTACTCCCAGATGGTCAGAAGTTGGGACAGCTGACTGAGCTCGACGAGCCCGTACTGTCCTAGACTTCTTTGCTCTAGCACCCAAGGGTGCATAATAGAGAGAGTCCAAATTGTGCTGCACAGAGTCTGGCACACCCTCACGAGAGCTTCTGAGGTCAGGACCGTATGAGAGCCGATCAAAGACTGAACCTGAGCCGTATAGGATGGATGGCCTACGGGTGGGATTGGATGCCACATAAGCCATCTCCCTGCGGCTGGGCTTGGTGGCCGCATAAGCATCCTGCATGCGGCTGGAAATTGTGGGGGCCGCATGAGCCTTCTGTATGCGGCTGGAATTTGTGGCCGCATGATGCTTCTGTATGCGGCTGCATGAGCCTTTTTTATGCGACTAAGATTGGTGGCCGCATGAGCCTTCATGCGACGGGCGCCCTTATGCGGCTTTCGTACAGAGTTCCCCTTTGCTCCAGCAAGTCCAGCATCGTAGTGCTTTCCTCTGCCAGACTTGGGGACAGCAGGGTCCTCTGTGGCCTGTATTGGGGCCACATGTGAGTCTTCTTTGCCATCTTTGTCAGTAGAGAACACTTCTTCCAGAGCATGGGGAGGAGCAGCAGTCTTGGGCCTCCACTCCCTGCGGGCCCTCTTCGTGCCGGCTCGCTTCTGGACCGGGCTAGCGCTCCCGTCCGAGAGCATCTCTTCAAACGCTTTCTGGTCGAAGCGAACAACCAGCATCTGTTGCGTGGAGCCAAGTTTGGCTGCGTCCGATTGCATCATCAACTTCTCAGCAGTGGAGAAGTTAGTCCCCAGCAGAGTCGCCATCGTGTTTGCCATTGATTATCAAAGAACAGAACAGTTTTATGGGAGGACTGAACTTTAATTCACAATTACAAACTTGCTCATACAAAGAGAGCCTAGGAACAAAACCTAGAAAAAGCAATCTAAGTACAATTGTTTAATTTGGATTCTGGGAGGTGACGGTAGATGCCCAGGAAAGTGTTATCAACCCTGCCTTACTCCTTGGACGATCGAACGCAACCTTGGCTCTGGCGAAGAAATGCTCTCTCTGTTCAGATCTGTGTTGCTCTATATGTCTCTGTGTGTGTACAAGGGAACAACACCTTGCTTTTTATAGGAGTTTGTGATGGGTGGGGTGTGGCCATATCATTGTGATTGCGCCTTGAAAAGTGGGTAGTTGGGGATTGGTTAAGATTAATCTTAATCTGTTTGTTGTACCAAATCTGGACTGTTATGCTGGTTGAAATAAATCTGAACTGCTATGATCTGTTGGTTGCAATAAATCTGAGTTGTTAAGGGTTAGTCAACTTATGCCACATGTCCCAACTACCACTAGGTTGTGAGCAGCATGAAGAACTGTTCCCCTGTCTGAGCCGCATGAGGGTGGCCTCACAACCGAGCCGCATGAGGGTGGCCTCACAACTGAGCCGCATAAGGGTGGCCTCACAACCGAGCCGCATGAGAGTAGCCTCACAACCGAGCCGCATGAGGGTGGCCTCACAACCGAGCCGCATGAGGGTGGCCTCACAACCGAGCCGCATGAGGGTGGCCTCACAAACGAGCCGTATGAAGTTCACTCAGGCGATCCGTATGAAGAACTTTATTAGGATTTGTGAACTGTGTCAGCTAAAAGATTTTCTCTTCTTTTTATGTTGCACCTCTTCTTTATGTCAGAGCCATCATGTCAGAGCTATGTCAGAGCTGTCACTTTGTGTCAGAGCATTAATGGCCCGCTGCACAGAGTAATGATGGCCAGCTGTATTAGGCCTATTTTGAACCGCATAAGGCCACGTGGCCGTTCCTGAGCCGCATAAAACTATTTGAGCCGCATGAAGCTCTTAGGGATTTTTGAACCGCATGAGACCGCCCCCCCAGTTTTGAGCCGCATGGAGTTTCCGGGCCGCATAAGGTTTTATTATTCTTTTCCATGCTTTTACAAACCGCCAATACCCTCTGTCAGCGTTTGCTGATTTAGCCGTACAGAGACAAATGAAATAGGACTTGACTCCTAAATTGCCTGGGGTTATTTCTGGCAGGATCCAGTTCAACTCTAGTGACCGAAAGAAGGACACATTCAAGTATGTCAAGGGTCCCACATCTTACTCCATGAGGTGGCTACAACCGAGTGTTGTGCTGAACGATGTCTCGACAGATCTTTATCCCTATGCTGCTGAGACTCTCTCCAACTTGGTGCTATTGAAGGAGTCATATCCGGAAGGAAAGATGCGGATGGAAGGCTAGAGACATCCCATTTCATTCTGGTGACCTTACTGGATGGGTGCTCTCGACTTAGGAAGCCACCCTAAAGGTTGTCGGTCTTTTTTATGCTGTCATGGCCACTCAGTATGGCATCAAGGTTAATTGGCCGATATTTATCTCCTTGGCAGAGCTGTACAACCATCATACGTGCACCTTCTTCACTCCGGGCGGAAAGATGGGCTTGGCTTTTCATGAGATACAAGCGGTATCCAAACTTCCCTGGGGGACGGAGCCGTATGCAGAATATGTCCACAGCGATGTAGAGATCTCAGATTTGGAGAAGGAGAGCTCTGATATGATGAATGTGTACAAAGAGTTACTTTGTCATTTTTCATCTGTCACCAAACTACGAAGAAGGGTAAGATCGAGGGGTCCAACCCGCATACAAAGTCTTGGACCAACTATGTTTTCACCATAGGAGGGGGGATGACCCAGTCTCTTTCTCATCGCCTAAGCCTTTGACAATCTCTGAGATAGATCTGCTGATGACAAGTCACAGAGTTACGGATACCGAAGATAGGGATGATCCTGAGGGGAACTCCCTGATTTATCATTTCTTCAGGTAAGCTAAATTTATGATATCAAATGAGGTGGTGCTTGCTGCTTTCCTGATGATATGGCTTCGTAGCTGTGTAGTCCCTGGCAGTTCAGGGACTATTGAGGGAATCAGCCGGGAGATGATACTTCTAGCTGTAAGGCTGGCCTTTGGGCACCGTCTTGCATTGCTTCCTGGGATAGTTTGTGCCATCCAGTGGGGTTTGCATCATTTTGTTGTGAACACGATAACATCTGGGGGCAATAAGGACTTTGCTAGGACCGAGTTACCCTTCCATTATCTGATGGGGTAGTTGATACTGTACTGTCCCAAATTGATGAACGCTGTGCTGATGACAGGTTCTTTGGCGGGCGATGCCTTCATTCGGAGGTACAGAGACGCTGATTGGACTATTACAGGGGTGCCTGCTTGCAGGAGGGCTCTGAGTTTTCTACAGAATTATGAATTTTTTAGGGTATCGCCTCCATCTGGTAGTGGTCGTGTGGGAGACACCCTAGTAGATGAGGGAGCACTCACTACTAGCCTTCCACTTGGAGCATTTCACTGGCTCCAGTCCATTAGGCCTTTCCATCTGGTACTTAGGAATAGGAACCACGCTTTCCTGGAACCTTACTTGCCAAGCCACTTTGCACGACAATTCGGCTATAGCCAGCTTCTCTTGGGCAATCCTAGTCCTCATCTCCAGTCGATAGGGAGTCTGATCGACGGGGCGCGTGCATAGGGCTACTATAATGCTGGATGTGCAGGGGCAGTTTTTATCCTGCCCGAAGATAAAACCGACACTCGTATGCTCTTTGTCGCTGCCAAGTTCTATATCCAGGTCAATACCTTTCTTTCTGGGAATGACTGTGAGCATAGTTTTCTATCGGGGACCAAGCTTGCCCCTACCCTTGCTGATATGGGGCGAGCACGTGCAACGGGGAGTAGCAGGAAGGAAGGCGTCGTGTCCATAATTGAACTAGCTGTAGCGTCGCAACAGAGGGTTGTAGTTGAAAAGCCTATCATTGCGGTACCTCGGAGGGAGGACACTGAAGAACCTCTTCCTACTGTTCTTCAAAAAAGGAAGGCTCCCACCGAGCCGAGGCTACGGCCAAAAAGGACGAAGGTGGTTGTTCCCAGGAGGAAAAAGGTTATGGACGTGGATGCCGGCTCGCCTCCTTCCAAAAGGTCTTCTCGGCAAACGACATTGCAGGCCTTTGCCGCTTAGGAGGTAGACCCTTTCCTAGACTCCGTAGCCGCTCTGGTCAAGCCTTTGGAAGTTTTCTCATCTTTGCGTTGTCCTTTGCACAGGATCCCAAAGTCGCAGCTGAGGTAGGTGTCTCCTCCTCTGAGGAGGTGGAGGTGGCAACAATGTCTCCTGCTCGTCCTCGACTGTTGGATGAGGACGGGACATCTTTGGCTGTGAGACTTGAGCGACGGGGTGAGCAGGACGAAGGCCCAGACCCTGATGGCGGTCAGAAGATCAGTCTCTCCTACGACAAATCTGTGGGAGATATGCATGCAATAGGAACTGTGATGAGAGAGATGGACGAGAACCAAGTCTAATCGGCTCATCCTTCTACGGGTACGTTGCCTCTGTGCCTTTCTTCGGATGAGATCTTTAGACTTCGATTTTGTGTGCTCCTCGTGAAGCTGACCACGACTGTATGCTCCCTCGCAGATAAAGGGATAAAACCCCTCGTGAGGGTAGTCCTCGCTATTGGGGAAGGGACAGATGTTATTCCTGGCTCCTCCAAACTGGCTGCTGTGGAGGGAGCTGCTAGGGAGATCGAGCAGCCTATTGACGGAGCGATTGCCGAGTCTGCTCCTATTCCTGCTGAACTTGTAGAAGAAACCAGGCCCGATGCTGCTCGAGGCCTTGACATTATTCTTTCTGAATAGTCTAGGCCTGTTCTAGGTTTCCCTGAAACCAAGGTTGATGGCGCAGTCCAAGCTGGAGTTGAGCAAGCTGAAGGTATGAAATTGCAACTTCCTTCGCGTTCCCTTCCTCTTCTTTGGCTACTGATTTATATTGTTTTCTCTGTCAGGTTCGACTTCTTATCAGGCGTCCCTTCCAGGAGTAGAAGAAACTTTCCAATCCTCTTCTCTAACGATCTCTACCAAAGATGAGGAGATAGCCCAGGAAGTTGTCAGGGCTTTCAACTCCATATTGAAAGTGAAACTTCCTGGCATCCTGAATTGGAATGCCGCCTTGGCCCTGTAAAGGCAGTTACAGAGTGCCAAGTGGCGGCCCTCGAGAGTATTGTCGACTATGAAGAGTGGGCCAACACTCTGAAGAAGGTCCTGAATGACCTAGAGGGTCAGGTGGCCCGGTTTCGAGACATCAAACAGCAGAGTCCGATGTTAGTATTCCGTACAGAGGACGACGCTTTGATGACATCTCTTACGGAGGAGAGGGCTACCTTTCAGGCAAGAAAGGATGCCCTAGTTCAGGAGATTGGCGAGCTGGCTAATCAGTACAGCCAGTTCAATGCTGCGAGTGAGGCCCGTGCTGCTTTGAAGAACTGGCTGGCTGTGCAGATCACTGAGAAGTATAATCATATTACGTAAGTCAAGAATGAGATCGCCCAGCTGGAAGCTGACTTGAGGGCGACGACATCTGAATAGGAGGAATACTTGTCTCAAGCTGCCATGACTGCCACCACTTTTGCCCATTTAAACGAACAGCTGGCGAAGTTGGAGGGGGAGCATCAGAGTCTGATCCTCTTTGAAGATGAAGCCGCTCGTCAGGAGGAGGCACGACGCCGAGCTGCTGTGAATTCTGAGGCCGAGATGGCAACTCTGAAGGACAGCATCAATCGTCTGTGTATCCCATAGATTTTGTAATTTGTTTTTCTTTTGGCCGTTCACGGCTCTTATACCTTTTTTCTGTCTCTTGATAGACGTTAAAGTACAAAATAAAGAATCTCTTCGGAAGCGAATGTGGTTTTGTGAAATATCGATGCCAGAGGTAATGTGGACGTAGCAAGGATATTTCTGATGGGTATTCCGCTGGAGAATTTTTGATGTGGACCTATTATCCATTTTATATTCGAATGACTCGAACATAGATAATAAGTTGAATGAAGCTGGTAGTAGAGGTAATATGGACATAATAGCAGAGGATGTTCTATATCTGACCAGATGTAATATGGACGGGGAAAGATACATAACATTAAGTAGAAGAAGTGGATAATTCAGAGGTAGTGGACGTGATTATCCTTGATGAATGCTTTGCTCAGAGGTTACGTGGACGTGGCAAAACATAATCATTTCACTGGGGAAATAATTATCAGAAAACAATTCAGAGGTAATAGAGACGTGACTTATTTTTGTCAAACAGAGTCAAAAATGGAAATGATTCCACTGGGAAAATATTTAGAGGACCTATTATCCAGGACATATTCAAGACTCTTGAAATACGGATAATAGTTAGATAGTTGCTATTTTTTGGAATCATATAAACATCGTACTGTACATTTACATGACTGACCACATGTGAACAAAAAAGATTACACATAGTATTTCTTCAAGAACTTGCCATTGATATACATTATGAGCAAGTCACCGTCGGGCTTGTTTAGCCGGTATGCACCGTTGGAATACACCGATTCAATGACGAAAGGACCTTCCCATTTAGGCTGGAATTTCCTTTTTTTTTGTGCGTCACGACCATCGGTCTTCTAAGTGCTAGGACCAGATCACTGACTTGGAAGATCCTTTCCTTTACTTTTTTATTGAAGGATTTGGAAAGGTGTGCTTGGTATAGCTCAATGCGCTGCTGAGCTAACAAGCATTTTTTGTCTAGCACTTCGAGCTCCTGTAGTCGCAGGTGATAGCTTTCTTCAGTAGTCAGCTTGCTGGCTAAGGCTACTAGAAGAGAAGGATTCTGGATTTCTAGAGGAAGAACTGCTTCGCTCCCATAAACCAGAGAGAATGGCGTACTGTCTGTTGGAGTCCGAACCGTTGTGCGATAAGCATATAGACATTTATCGAGCTTTTCGTTCCAATCGTACTTGTTTGAAGACACGAACTCCATGAGAAGTTTTATGATGGTTTTGTTGAAGGCTTCTGCTAGCCCGTTAGCCGCTGGATTGTAGGCAGTAGAGGCTACGTTCTGGATTCGATTCTTAACGTAGAATCGATAGAACGCATGGCTTACGAACTGTGGGCCATTATCATGGATGATCCTGCAAGGTAGGTCGAAGCGGTAGATGACGTAATGTTTGATAAAACTGACCACGTTTGACGTCTTTACTTCCGTGAGCAATATAGCTTCCACCCATTTGGAGAAGTAATCGGTTTTGGCTAGGATGAACCGATGTCCTTTGGAGGATGGCGGGCTGATTGGTCCTATGACGTCCAAGCCCCTGGCTTCAAATGGCCAAGATGCTGCCGTCAGATGTAGAAACTCCGAAGGTTGATAATTGTTGGTGTGGAACTGACAAGCTCTACACTTCTTTGCATATTCAACAACATTTGCTATCATTGTGGGCCAGTAATAACCCATTCTTTTGAGGCAATCTTGTAATTTAGGGCCTGCTTGATGTGCACCACAAACTCCATCGTGCGCCTCTCGGAGTGCATATTTGGCTTCTGAGTCTGACAAGAATCGTAACGGTAGCCCATCGTAAGGGCGTCGGTACAACATCTTTGTAGCTGTGTCATAGTAAAATTTAAGGGATCACCTTTGGATGGATACTGCTTCCTTTGGGTCCTCGGGGAGGATTCCATAGACAGCGTAGTCTATGAAGGAAAATCTTTAGTCCTTAGCATTGACGTTTGTTTTCGCTGTGTAACTGCGATGAATATATAAGGCATTTTTCACACAGAATAGTTCTCGACCAGATACTGTGATCGACTGTTGAGTACTGGTTGGAACGGTCAAGGAAGCGGCAAGACCGGCTAGAGCGTCTGCTTCTATATTCTGTAGTCGAGGTACGTGCTCGATGAAGAATCCAGCAAAAGTGGACGCTAACTTGACTGTTGTTCTGTGGTAGGGGATGAGATCATTATGACGAACTTCATAATCTCCTCGGACCTGACTAACTATTAGCTTGGAATCATCGTAAGCTTTCAGATAGTCAACTCCCAGTTACTTCGCCAGTTGTAGGCTGATTAATAAAGCATTATATTCGGCCACATTGTTGGTGCATGGTTCCATTAGAGAATATGCATAGTATATATCCAGATGATCAGGTGACACGAGCACGACACCTACTCCAGCCACGATGTTTCCTTTGGGCCCTGTTCTTGATGTGCCGTCGAAGAACATTTGCCAAATGGGGATTTCTTCAGTTGCAGTGTTAGACTCTACCACTTCGTCGGAGATTTCGTTGTAGAGTTTGGACGACTCCGGCACTGTATGAGCTGCTAGGAAATCAGCTAATGCTTGGCCTTTTACTGTCTTTTGAGGGACGAAGATCATATCATATGGGGTCAACAACATTCCCCATGTAGCTAAACGGGAATTGAGAGAGCCCGGTTTAGTCATGAGTATTCTGAGAGGGTTGACTTTAGATATGATGTGGATAGTCTACCCAGACACGTAGTGGCGTGTCTTCTGGATGGCAAATACTAATGCAAGGCATTCCTTCTCTACCAGTGTGTATCTGTGTTCGGCATCCACCATTGTGCGGCTGAGGCAGTAGATTGCTTGTTCATGGCCGCCTTCACTCTTTTGAGCTAATAGGGCGCCAAGAGAATAGTCCATGGCACGAACATATAATAAGAAGGGCTTTTCCATTATTGGAGCTACCAATACTGGAGGGCTTTTAAATACGCCTTAATGTCGTCGAATGTGTATTGACTTTGTTCAGTCCAGACAAAGGATACGCCTTTCTTAATGAGCTGGGTGAACGGTTGACACCTTCCAAAGAGGTTTGAAATGAATCGTCTGATGTAGGCTAGCCTTCCTTGTAGTCCGCGTAGCTCTTTGAGGTTTTTTGGAGGATGCATGTTGAGAATAGCCTTCACTTTCTCCGGGTCTAGATGTATACCCTTTGAAGTGATGACAAAACCAAGGAACTTGGCGCTGGAGACTCCCAGGAAAGACTTGATTGGATTCATCTTGAGTTGGTGTGCACGCATTAGTTCGAACACCGTTCTCAAGTTTTAGAGGTAGTTACCCTTTAGACGACTTTTAACTGCGATATCGTCTACGTAGCACTCCACAGTTTTACGCAAATGATCGCAAAAAAATTGTGTTCATGGCTTGCTAGTATGTTGCCCCTATATTCTTCAATCCGAAGGGCATTACCGTATAGCAGTATACCCCTAACGGTGTTCAAAAAGATGTGTGCTTCTCGTCGTCGGGGAACATCTTGATTTGGTTGTAGCCTGAGAACCCATCCATGAAGGACATCCGCTCGAAGCCGCAAGTATTGTCGATCATTACATCAGTGATCGGTAGAGGGAACTCGTCCTCACGAATGAATCTACTGGCGATGAGCTTCTTGACTTCATTCTCGATGGCTTCTATGACGTCTGGTTGAAATCGTCGTTGTTGCTGTTTCACTAGTTTAGCTTTAGACAAAATGTTCAGGCGGTGCATGGCAACTTTAGGGTCCAAGCCTGGCATGTCTTCATAGCTCCATACGAAGATGTCGATGTATTCTCTTATAAGCTGTATAAGAGATTGGCGTTCATTATCAGGTAGGCTTTTGCTGATGAAGATTGGTTTGAAGGATGCTTCATCTCCTAGATTGACTTGGATGACTTCGTCTTCGGTAGGTGGTTCACGTTGTTCAAAGCACAGCTCCCACCTGGTATCCATCTTTTGAGCCCATTGTTCGAGTTTGATTGATTGGACAACGTCTGTAATTTGGTCGGTGAATACCATGTTGACGGACAGAGTTGCTTTGAACATGTCGTCGATGCTGGAGTTTGAGTCCCAGAGGGAGGAATCAGAAGAATGAGAACAATGATCTGCTTCATCATCTGATCTTTCAGGAGTTGTTGGAGGAGAGACATAGCCCAAACCAACACCGCTTCGTTGATAGTAATTCTCGGGTTTATCGGAAGGAGCAAAGTATCGTATTGGCAACCATCGTCCTCGGCCGTAATTTAGCCCTTTGTTGCTTTTGATGTCATATCCCATATTCTGGATGATGTTCTTGGCCTGCCAACTATACCAAAAAAGTTGCATTTTTCCAGAGTCATAGTCAGCTTCTGTGTTGTGCTTGGGAGAAGTAGAGTCTGGAACGAACTTTCTCTCGCCAATTATACGACCGAAGATGATTAGTTCTTCATCCTTCTTTCTGGGTGGAACGATGAAGTAGAGGATATCTTGAAGGTAAACTTTTTCCTGCAGGTGAGGTGTTGTGACCGGCATGTAGAGGTGTGGCCCTATGCCGTTCTCTAGAGCGTATATCATATCTATGTAGTGGTTTACAGATTGATAAACATCGGAGTAATTCAAAGATAAACCTTTACTAAGAAAATACGCAAGTTCTTCTTCAGGGATAACATCATCCACCGAAGGTACATTATTCTGAGTATTGATATACTTATTGAGAGGATCATCATCTAGAAGAGGCACCATAGTCTTGGCCGAGTTCACCATGTAGGATAATTCTTCAGGATTGGGGGGACAGGCATCAGTAGGTTCCCTCCAGGGTGTCTTACTGAGAGTGATGGTCAATGGTTTGACCTTGTCAGGGTTCTTCTTTTTCACCCAGATTATAAGAGGCTTCAGAGTACTTTTTGGAGTAGTACGTCCTTTGACTCGGATAATCAGGGGACCATCATTGGAGGATGGACTTGCTTCAGCTTCATTGTCAGCTTCGTTGCCGTCATCCTTGGATGGTTGAGATTGGCAAAGTATTGAATCCCCGTAGTAAGCTTCGATGCCCTTGAAAGGATCGACATCGACAAACTCTGCCTTCACAACACCGTCATTATTGACGTACTTGAAGCACTGGTGAAGTATGGAAGGAACGATCATATTCTCGTGTATCCATGGACGTCCCAACAAGATGTTGTAGGATACATTGGCGTCGATCACATAGCAGGAAACCTTCGTTCGGAGATCGCCGGTCTGGCATTTAAGACGAATCTTTTCTAGCGGATGGCTTCGACCAGCATTGAAGGCCATGATGGTTGTGTTGGTTGCAGATAGCTTGTGTAGAGGGATTCCCATAACTTGAAGCAAGCTTCTAGGAATGATACTGAGGGAGGATCCTAGATCGATGTGCATGCGGTCCACTTTGATCGCCCCGATATACCCTGTATAGTACAGGGGTCTATCTTGACAATTATTTTTGAGTAGCATATCCTCCTGTAAGAAGGTGATGTTGGAAAATACTTCTATAGTACTGTGGCAGTGAGGACAGGAGGCAGGTCTTCAGCGGGGGCTTTGACTTCAGCGAGGTAAGAGTCGGCATGTAGTAATGCCTCACTTAAGGCCTTTCGTGTTTCTTTGGAGAGTCGTAATAGATCGAACAGAGACAACCTAGCAGGTGTATTGGCTAGCTGAGCCAGTATGTCAAAGTTGTAGGGCCGATCCATGCCTTCGGGAGCTGGCGCCTATAGAGATTTGTCAAACCCCATCTCTTTCTGCTTGGCTTTGTCCGAAGTTGAGGGCTTGGACGGGCCAAATTCTGAGCTTGTGGGGGCAGTAGAAGCTTGAGAAGGTAGTACCTCTTCTTGTGCGGGATCGTACGCCCGAAGATAAGTCCTCCCGGATCGCGTCTTACCAGATAGAACCTCGTAGATGGGGGAGGATACCATATGGCATGGCTTGAATTTCTTGTCCCTTCTTGCTTTGGGAGGTGCTACCCCCTGTGTCACTTTCTAGACAAGGTCTGAGTGGACCCACTTGATCTCACCGTGTTCAGTTGTGAGTGGGACCAAGGTCGAGTTGCGAGCTAGTGGTAGGTTGACAACTTCCATCGCCGCCTTGGGGATCGGGACCACGCCGTCTGGGACATCTGTAGGAGAAAAGTTGCCAAACTAGAGAGAGATCATGTTAGCAGATACGACCTTATCTTCAGCTTCGAGGTTGATCACTTGGCTGTCGATAAGCTGTTGTATCTTCTTCTTCAGGACGATGCAGTCCTTGGTGGAGTGATACACGTACTGATGATAGAGATAGTACTTGGGATCATTGAGTTGGCTCACCTCTGCAAGACGTCGTGGTGGAGACAATGTCAGCTTATAACCCTTCGTCAATGTATGGAATATGGTAATGACATCATCTTCATCGAAGGAGAAGGTCTCCTTAGACTTGTCGAGGCCGTGAGAATTGGAAGCTCCTTTGGATGTGTCAAATTTAGGACTTCTTTCCCTTTACCCCCACAAATAGGGATAGTTTGAGGATGATTGCCCTTGTCTTCAGATTTGGGTGTCTTAACCCCAGTAGTTCCAAGTTAGGAACGTCATTTTTAGCGGCATCAGCGGCCCCAATAAAGCGGGCCATGTATCATACTTATATATACCTAGATAAAACTTTACCGTAGAAAGGAGGTTATGTCGACAAGTATCCATAAGTTCTGAGTCGGGTATGGCGAAGGGCATCTTCAGTGCTAGCCGTATGAAATGTTCTATGAAGCGATGACAACTCGGTCCTCCTTTGCTTTGTCTCGATGAGAGTGGACATACTAACATACATACCTCTTGTAAAACCTGTTGAGGAACAACCTCTCCAATTCTTTGAATGAATTGATACATCCGTCAGAAGACTGCAGAACCATTCGAAGGCTACCCCTACAAGGTGCTAATAAACAGATTTGACAGGAACAGATCGTCTCTGGGCAAGTACAGAGTCTGCGTGTTGAAGTACGTCATGTGCTGACGAGGAAAGTCAAACGTCGAATGAGTTCAGCGTCAGCGGCTTGTAGTTCGGAGGGCAAGTAGCGTTCTCCCACTCAGGGGATACGGTTGAGTTATCCCCATCTTCTGCAGCTCATCTTTGTGTGATATGTGTCGAGCGAGCGACCAGGGAATCAATTGCATCAGTTTATTGAGCAGGTGTTGGGAAATGGCTGCTGAACGATTGTCAGGCGTTGTTGGCGAAGGACCACCCCCAGTATTTGCAAGATTTGGAGGAGACAACAGAATGATACTCCTTTTGTTGTGAAGGAGGGTTATTGCTGTGCTGGACTAGCGTGAGCTGAGATTTTGTTGAGGTGGAGGAACAGCCCCAGCAGCTTGAACCACCATGATACTGGTAAGCATATCAGTGATCTTGGCGAATGCTGTTTTGAGATCCTCTAGCCGTTTGCTAGTCTGATCACTGGCTTCTTCAGGTCTTTCTCCGTCGTATGTATATGATAGCATGCGAGGATGAACAGAGGAAGCAGTACAACTGGTGCTGATACTGTCTGTTTCCGAGTGGATAAGTCCTTCATCTTAGGTAGAGGAGGTAGATAGTCGCCATCGAATTCGGATGGATCATCATCCTCTGGAAGGCTACCCCCAGTATGGGGGTCATCTGCTTCGGATTCTGAGGAATGCTACCCCGGCTTGGGATTCTTCGTCTTTGCACGGAATCTCACCTTTGACCGGGTGCCCATATAGACTCCTTCAGATGCGACAGCCTGTTGGCCATCTGTCGGTAGACTTCGTCTTCTCCTTCTCGTGGAACTAAAAGAGAAAGTTGCGTTGGGTCCACCATTTTTTATTGGGGCTTCGTAAGGGGGACCCCATGAACCATGTTGGATGAAACACATAGTGGCTTCTCGTCGTCAGAGAAGTGCAGCCATCGAAACACAATTTTCTCTGGAGCACTCTTGTCACTTTGGAGCAAAACAATTGATAACAATATTGGTGCACGGAAGTGCACTATGAATTGTTATGTTCTCTCTCGCTTTACGCTTATGATTTATCGTGTCGTACAAGTCAGCGGAAGGGAGTTTTGTCTTACAACCCATGTTGTATGCATCGCCCAGCTTTGCATGCGGGTTCGTAAGGAGAGTAGGCGCATCCAGACTTAGTTCATGTGCAGGGCAACCCCGACACCTAAGTTCTGTGATGTCTTTGAAGACAGCCCCGTGCTATACGTATTGGGCCTGTCTTTTTGGTGTGGGCGCATAGGCTTTGGAGACTGGGTTTGGGCGCATGCTTCTTGACAGAATGTTTGAGTCGCTTTGATGTGGGTGCATATATGGATCCAGAGAGCCTGGGCGCATAGCCTTGGGTGCATGACTCTGAATGGCCAGCCTGCTGAAGACAAAAGTGCCCTGGTTGGGGCTATGCGCCCAAGCACTCCCTTGGGCGCATGGCTTTGGGCGCATACGTGGTGGAGAAGCGCTATTTTTTTCCAGTTTTGCCTCCTTCATTTGCGAGCCTCGCCGAGTTTGGCCAGAGTGTCGTATACCCGATTCTTGGCATCGTAGTTTTCCTCTGCCAAGTCTCAAGTGTTGAACACTCTGTTGTTGGTTGTGGAGGGAAGAAGTCACTGGCTAGTAAGCCAGGAACAGTGTGGGCTTTCTTCATTTGAGGGACTTTTGTGGCAGAGTCCTGCGCCCAGGTGGCAGAGTCCTCCAGTTGCATATCCGCTATGACACTAGCTGGATATGCGCAGCGAGCCTTCGGAAGCCAAGTCTTACGAGACTTGTTTGGCTTAACTGATTTTGAGGGATTAGCCGTCCCTCGAGAGCATCTCTTCGAACGCCTGCTGATCGAATTTTACGATCATCATCTTCTGAGTACTCTCTACTTTGTCGGTATCAGATTGTGTCACCACCTTCTCGTCAGAGGAAATGGTAGTCCCCAGCAGAGTCACCATTTTATGGACACACACAAAAAAGAAGAAGAAAACACTATCTTTTCTTTTATTGGCGCAAGGCACCACAAATCGAGTATGCCTGAGAGATCCTGTGTTGAGGATCCCCGAGTACAAAAAAGATTCTGGGGAATGGGACGATAGAGAACGAGCGACAGTTGCTCCTTTACTCCGTTGACACTCCGATTACAAAAGTAGGAGAAAACCTAAGAAAATTGCTAACTCTCGGCTCACTGGCAAGAAGTGCAACAATTTGGCTCTTGAAAATGCTCTCCGTTCTGTGTATTTGAAGAGGGACGAGGCCCCCATTTATAGTCGTTCTTGAGCTGGAATGGTGTTATGCGCCCACATGAGGAAACACGCTGGTTTTTATGTAGCGCATAGTCCTGCTTTGGGCGCATAGGACGTAGGCGCATATAGGCTGCGAGATTGTGGGTTGGTCGTGGCGTTGACGTGGCCGCATGCTTCGGTGCACGACTGCTCATGGAGACTGACATGACCGTGCACTCGGTGCACGTGTTGATCTTGGCTTTGACTGAGTCAAGCTTGGGCGCATAGCCATATCCCAGGCTATGCGCCCTCCTTTTGGTCTTGGGCGCATGAAACTTCATTGGCTGGGCGCATAAAGTTGTACTAACTGGGCATGAGACTTCACTAGCTGGGCGCATGGAGTTGTACTGACTTGGCGCATGAGACTTCACTGCTGGGCGCATGAAGTTGCATTGACTGGGCGCATAAAGTTGCACTGACTGGACACATAAAGTTCCACTGGCTTAGGCGCATGGAGCTACACTGACTTGGGCGCATGGGGCTTCATTTGCTGAAATTTCTTCATGCTTCTATAATATATATATATATATATATATATATATATATATATTTTTTTTCAATTCTATATATATATATATATATATATATATATATATATATATATATATATATATATATATATATATATATTTGAATATATATATACATCCATATATATTTTCTTCATGCTTCTACATATATATATATATATATAATATTATAATAAAAATATATATATATATATATATATATTATATATATATATATATATATTATATATATATATATATATGGATGTTGCTATATATATATATATATATATATATATATATATATATATATATATATATATATATATAATATATGGGCTATGTATGTGTTTGAGATGTTTGCTATGTTGGTTCAGTTGAGTATTTGGATGTTTAGGGATGAAGATAATTGATATTTGATGTATCTTGAGTAGGGTATCATAGGGGGGTGAGCTTGGGTTGTATGGTTTCAGTTGGATTATTTACATCCCAAGGTTCCTTTGGAAAAAAAATTATATATATAATATATATATATATATATATATATATATATATATATATTTATTTTTTTTTTAAATTATATATATATATATATATATATATATATATTTTATTTATTCTGTTAATTTAATATAATATATAATATATATTATATATATATATAAATATATATATATATATATATATATATATATATATATATATATATATATATATATATATATATATATATATATATATATATATATATATATATATATATATATATATATATATATATTAATATATATATATATATATATATATATAATATATATATATATAAAAAAATATATATATATATATATTATATATATTAACAGAATAAAAAAAAATATATTAACAATAAATTTTATTGAAATAAAGGGTGGCTCAGAACGAGCATTACAAGCAGATGCAGGACCGAAAAAACACAAAAGGAGTCCTGATAGACACGGAAGGAAATCTAAAAAGGATCAGAAACGAGATTCCGAAATTTCAGAACCGAAATTTCGAAAAATCGGAATGACAGAACTGAGATTTCGAAAAGGAAATTTTGAAATAACAGAAATTGAGGTTTCGAAATTTCAAAAACGAAAATTTCGAAATTTCAAAACCTAATTACAAAATATGGAAAAGTGGGGGAGTGTGGCATGGTTGGGGTGAGGGCTCTCGGCCCTGATTTTTTTTTATCCGAAAGAAAGGGAATTCGAATTTTGAAAATACATTCAAAATTCGAATAGGACTGGTCCTAAGCGCTGCAGACCCGAGGACGGGCAAACCAGCGCGCGGGACTCGAGGGGACAGGCGCGCGGGACCCGAGGGGGCAGTCCCTCGTGGGAGAGGGCCCACTGCCCGAAGGGTCGAGTCCGAAGGGCTTCCCGAGGGCGCGCCGCTCGAAGGCTCCACCGGAGAGCCGCCCAGCGCGGCGGGGACCGGCGAGCGCAGCCGAGAAGGGGGGAGGTTCCCGCCGCCTGCATGCATGCCGGAGTCGACCGGAAGGGTCGCCGAGAGCGGCGAGGCCGAGGGAAGTCAACTCCGGGGGGTGGGGGTCCCGGCGGGGGCGCGCGACCGAGAGAGAGAGGGGGTGGTTCCGGTGGGCTCCGGCGGCGGAGGAAAGCTGACGGCGGGCGCACGACCGGAGGAGGGGGAAGGGTCGACGACGCCAAGGGAGAGGACGGAGGGTGGGGAGGGTGGGAGGGAGATCGCTCCGGCGAGGGGACGCCTGGCGGTCACGCCGGTAGCGACTGCTGGCCGAACATGAAGAAGGGGAGGGGGCAACTGGCAAGCGGCAAAGAGAGCGCCGGAGCTCGGAGCGGGTAGCGGGCTGCGTCGGCAGCGTCACCACCGAGGAAGGTCCGCCGACCGACGCCGGGAAGAGAGCCAAAGCGGGGGCAGAGCTCACCGAAGGCCGAGGCACGGAGGCTGAGGAGGGGGTGGGGGCGGAGGACGCGTTGCGGCCACTGATGCCACGAGGGAGAGGCCGCCGGCGCCGGAGAGTGCTCCGGGGCCACCGCAGGCAAGGAGTCACAGACCAGCACCGGAGAGGCTGCCGGCGGCTGCGCGGCCACCAAGGCCCACGAGAAGGGAGCCTCCAACGCTAGGGGAACGCCGACGAGGAAAGAGGGGTGGGGGCGGGGACTCGACCTGCGCCGCCGGGAGCCGGTGGGGGCGGGGTGCGCGTCCACCGAAAGAGACAAGAAAGCGACCGAGGGGGGAGCCGGCACTGCGGATGGAGTGCCGGCCACGAGAGAGGAGCGATGAGGGTGGGGGGCCGGGAAGGGGGGCGTTGGAAGGGGAGGCACGGCCGGATGAGCCACGGAAGGGGCGACAGGAGGAGGGGATGGCTGAACGAAAGCACAGAAGGAGCAGCGGTCGGCGCTGGGACTCGCCTAGGCCGACGTTGCCGTTGCCGACGGGGGGGACGGCGGCACCGTCGGGGAGAGGGAGTATGGGGGTTGGGGAGTGGTGGGAATCGCACGACAGGGAGCCGACGAGGATAGGGGGGCTCCACGGGGAGGTGGGCCATCCCGGCGAGCCGCATGACGGAAGGCCGACGATGGAAGATGGGGGGCACCACTGGAGGGAGGGCCAGGCGTGGGCCGGCTAGCCGTGGGAGGAGGAGCAGCCGCCTAGGGGATGAAGATGTTGATAGGCGTGGCCGGGCCGGGGAGGCCACCTAGCCAGCCTAGCCACCTAATCCCACCGGGGATTTGGCGGTCGCCGGCGTGGTGAGGGGGAACGCCGGCGTGGCGAGAAGGGGGGCTCGCCTGTCTCTTCCTCTGCTCCATCATTATATATATATATATATATATATATATATATATTATATATATATATATATATATATTTATATATATATATATATATATATATATATATTATATATATATAATATTTTTATATATATATATATATATATATATATGTTATGATTATATACTAGTGAGTAATGTATAAATATAGATGTGATGATTGCTAGATAGATAGATAATGTATAGGTAATGGGATTAGGAGTTGGTAGTGCCTAGGTAAGAGAATTGATATATATATGTAATGTAATGGGGGTACATGGTTAGACATAAGAGAGTAGCTTAAATAGAGTTGACCTAGACTTTGACCATAGTCTAGTATTAAACCTTTGACTGTAGAAGTGACCAATAGCTATAGTTGACCAAGTTTGACTTAGTTGACTAAGAGAGTTGACCAGAGTTCACCAAGAGTTCACCTTGACCTAGATTGACCTAGAATCATGTAGATTGCATCGTAAACTTCAATTCTTACATGTTAAATACATTATAACCTGTATTACTCTGATTAGAACATTGTGACTCTGGTTCGGACATATATTCATCAGTCTTTCAGGGTATCAAGCGAGTACATTCTCTGATAGTTCTTTCATTTACTTGTCAACTACTGTATTTCAGTTCTATTTAGTTCTATTTGATTCTTTGTCAACACGGATTGATATTACTGGATCCATTGCATGCAACACTCACTTTTACATGTCTGGCCTCCATTACTGGAATCACCACTGGAACCACCTACTAGCATCATCATGTTCTAGCTGGACTTGTACTTTACTTTCGTGTCGGGTTATGGATTCACTTGTACTGGTTGGGCGAGGAGATATTTGAGTAGACATGTGAACATTTCTAAATATTAAAACTACCTCCCTTAAACTTATACTGGAATGCTAGCCATCCCACACTTGGCTAAGTGCGATGTGCCTGATTTACCCATAGTCGTTTACATGTCGATCTCGGTATTTTAAAATACACTAGTTAGTTTTAGGTTTAGGACTCACCTGGAATTACTCCCTGGACTAATATTGTCTGGACTCATGGGGATTACACTCGACTTACATTGTACTATCTGGACTTACATCACATTACTCTAGTTTAGCTAGCTTTTATTTATAGTCTTCATTGCTATGATCTTTGATTCGTTATATTATTTCTCTTATACTTTAACTGTTGCTCTACTTTATTAACTGTCTAAAACTTACCATGTTCGTCAGTATAACTGTCTATAACTGCTTTAGAGTCTTTGCCATTTACTTGGATTTCTAGATGAGTTGTGTTCGTTCCAATCTTGACTGGATACGTTGACAAAATATTAGATGTTTGCCCTGAGAATACTTGCCCTATACTATGATCCAGATATGGATTAGCTACCTTTGCCCCGACTCTTGGGAGTGATCGGGAGATTAGTTTAGTATACTTGTTTTAGAATTCATGTTTAGAACTGAATTAATAAGTTGAGATTTATGACAAGTACATTATATAATTGTGCGAGTTGTTTAGATAGTGACCTAGTATAACGTTCTACTGCCGATTCTGAAGCGTAGGCTGGTCGCTGTTATGCACTCGTGCCCCTATATAGGGTGCGGGTCATGACACACCATCACACTTTCCCAAAACTTTTGTTCTTAGATTTTTTCGTATAAGAATCGATTGTACTCTTTTTACGTTCATAATACAAAAAGTTTGTTCAACCTTTTGTCATGTCGAACATGTAGGTCTCAACGACGATTTGTCATCGTCGATACACCAGGAGTCGCCACATCAGCCCGAATCCTTCCTTTTTAGAAAATAGAGGAATCACGGATTGTGAACCAGGAGATCTTGGTGCATGCATCCCGAAGAGCTTCTTCCGTAACTATGTTCCCATGTTGGAGGGGCCATATTGGAGCTGAAGCTGAAAGCCATAGACATCAACGGGGCTGCACAATATTCCTATGGGGCCCTCTGCAATCAAAAATCATAATCACTATATACCATGTCAAACAAAATCAGAAGAGCAATGGTGAATAAAGTCAAAAGTTCACCTGAGTTTGGCAACACATATGGAGTCTCATGAGGTGTAGTATATCGCTCCATGACCCTCATCATGGTGTTCTCAGAAATGGTTGTGTGGCTACTCCAGCTTCAAACCACCTGACACAAATTCAGTCCGGTCACCTGACACGAATTCAGTCGGTCACCTGGAGTTGTTACCTCTGCCCCCATTTGTTTCAAAGACATTCAGTTGAGGTTTGGATCTCCTCAACATCAACTTCTTTAGGGTTCTCATCACCCTCAATATCGATATCCTCCTCTCTGTCATTATTAGGGATCTTATCACCCTCGATGTCGATATCTTCTTGATGTCAACATCTTTATCCTCGCCTTCATTATTACCTGGGCCTTCGTAGCCTTCGACTTCAACATTAGAGTCTTCAGCGCTTGGTATTTCTTTAAGCTTCGATTAGCATCACTAGGCTTGATCACTAACATCTTAGTGACTTCTACCCTCATTAATAGCTTGATCCTCCTTGGCACCAATTCCTGGGCCAATACTTAAATTGAATTTTTATTCTGACTTGGATCAGAAGCGGTGTTAATAGGATCCTCTATATTAGATCAATACTAAGATCGCAATCTAATATCGCTTCTATCATTCTATTATCTTGAGAAGGTGCTTCGCTAGACAGAGCTGCAAGAGTCTCATGAGGCACTTCCTCCTTTCACCACGAACTGAGGTTACTCTTTGGGGGGTGGTAGTTTTCAAAGCTGGGTGAATTATTGGCTTTGTATCAGTCACTGAGGGGACATTCATCGAAACAGCTGGAGTTGGCTCACTAGTTGATGGTGATGTCAAACCAGTTGTAGCAAATGTCGCCAATGTGCTGTAGACAAAGGAACAGTGAACCCTATGATTGATGGTTCTGAAATCGTAATACTAGGAGTGTCCATACATCAGCTGGAGCTGGAGTACTGATAGTCAAAGGTTCTGAGATGAAGATATATCAATACAAATTGCCACAGGATCAACATCAAGTAACTCTAGATGAACATAAAGAGTAAAACATCACCTCGTTTAGAAGAAATGCCTCCGGGCGACATCGACAATGTTCCTTGCTAGGAGATTGTTCTGGAAAAGAAAATGCAGAAGAAATTACAGTTTTCCTACCCCGAGCTTTCGTGGCCAATAGCTTCCTCTTGGCCGAATGCTTGAATAACGGCTGGGGAGATGCTACAACTGTCTCAGTGAGAACAAACGGTTGAGGCTGTATTTCTTTAGGAGCAGGTTGTTCTTTGTTTGTCTCCTCTTCAGCCCCTATACTCTTTCTTCTGAACGAAGATGGACTTGATCTCCTGTGTGAAGTAGTTATGCCGGGTAACGAACCAGATTTTATTTGCCATGTCTGTAGTCTAGTCCTGACTCTGGGCTTTCAATCGTGGTTGTCTCTTTTGTTTTCTTCTTTCCTCAGTACGAAGGAGGAATATCTTAGGCTGATTGAGTGGAGGCCCCAACTTTTTTTTTTCGTACCTTTTCGTGGGAGATTTCTCTTTACGTTTCCTGAGAAGGCCGCTCAATGGATCCTGAACTTCATCAACAGGATCCGTATTCACAATTTCTAGAGGATCCTCGAAGGGATATTCTCCTCAGCTTCAGTTAAGTTTATGGTAGCCGTATCCCCATTGAATTTTTTGCATTCCGATGAAGCTATAATTTAGTAAATAACCTTCAAAGAAGGTGTTGGCTGAAGTAAAAAACGCACATATGAACTCAATATGCGCGGACCTTTTTGAACAATTGTAGAAGGCATGGTGAATAGAGCCTGTGTACCTCTATATTATAGTATCTCCATCAAAGGGCACCATCAATCAGGTGTCCAAAAGATTTAAGACATGTCGTCGCATTCGACGTGCAGTTGGTCATAACCAAATTGACGAGCAAAGCGACTTGGCAAATAAGGCTTCAGAAAGCAATTATTTTCAAACCTGTATTCCAGGTGTAAGGCCTGATTGACTTCAACCAATTAAAGGCCTCAGGAGGGGGGCGAGAACCAACGAGCTCTAAATCATGGATAGGGATCAGAAAGTTTTCATATCCAAGTGGAGGAGGGATGCAAAGAAACTACCAGTCTACTCCCCTATTTAGTGCCATTCTGCAGTCAGATATAGACATAACCTTCATTTTGCCTTAGCAAATCTTTCGATAAAGTTGGCTGGCAACGCTCTTCCAACTCCAAGGTCAGGATACATTAATGAAGGGTGATGCAATAACAACCAGCCAAATATATATGTGTATGGAATCTCGGTGCGAGGATATTCCTTTCGATTGTTAGGTTTTTCCATCAAACCATCGATGAAACTCCGAAGTCCTGCATTCAGCCGACTGGTCATTGTCGATATGTCCATCTTGTAGCCAAATACCAAACATATACTACAAACGGCATGCCACGATGGATTAGATCAACCGTAGGGACGTGGTACAATAAATCTGTATGACCATTGAGCACCTCTAGAGGGGGATGAATAGAGTGAGTACGAGTGCAGCGGAAAAATTATCACCAATTTAAATTTAGAAACAGATAACTATGGCAGTGAATAAGAGACAGTAAATAAATATGAGATGGAGAGATCAAACTCA
>JANAVB010014547.1:0-47822 GCA_029216955.1 Iris pallida
CCAGAACTGGCGAATTCGACAGGTATTCCTTAATGTCTCAAAGGCGCTTGACATTCTTCATTCCATATGAAAGAGACGCATTTTTTCATGAGCTGTGTGAATGGTTGACATCGTCCCAAGAGATTAGATATGACCCTCCTGATATAGTCTAGTCGTCTTGAAGGCCTCGAGTTCGCGAAGGTTCCTTGGTAGACTCATCTCCAGGATTGCTTTTTGTTTATCGTGGTCTATGTGATACCCCGGGAGGTAATGACAAGCCCAAGAATTTTCCACTGGACACACCCAGGAAGGTTTTGGTGGGATTCATCTTCAGATTATGCGCTCATATGAGGTCGAACACTGTCCTCAAATCGTGTAAGTAGTCACCTTGGAGCAACATTTGACGGCGATGTCGTCACGTAACACTCCACTGTCTTGCACATGTGTCTCTGAAGATGGCACTCATAGCTCGTTGATATGTAGCACCGGTGTTCTTTAGGCCGAAGAGCATGACTGTGTAACAAATACACGTCGATCGATGTTCGAAATGACATATGCGTCTCATCATCAAGAGAAATTTTGATTTAATTGTACCCAGAAAAGCCATCCATAAAGGACATGTGCTCGAAGACACACGTATTAGCGATCATTATGTCTGTGATTGGAAGAGGGAATTCATCCTTAGGACATGTCGTATTCAGATTGTGGAAGTCGATGCAAATTCAGATCTTTCCGTCTTCTTGATGACGGGTACTATATTAGCCATCTAGTCTGGGTGCTGCTATTCACGGATGAAGCCGCTAGCTATAAGCTTGTTTACTTCTGCTTTGATGGAATTCATGATGTTTGGATGGAACTGTCGTTGTTGTTGTTTGACTAATTTTGCGTCTGGATGAATATTGAGCTTATGAAGTACGATCTCCAGGTTTAGCCCTGGCATGTCTTCATAGCTCCAAGTGAAGACGTCAATATATTCTCTAACGAGTTGCAACAGCGACTCCCGCTCATCGTCCGTCAGGCTTTTACTGATGAAGATTGGCTTCGAGGAGGATCCATCACCAAGGTCAACTTGCATGACCTCATCTTCAGTGGGAGGGTCTCGTAGTTCAAAGCACTTCTTCTACTATTCATCTAGCTGTTGGGCCCATGGCTCCAGTTTAATGAATTCGGGCAGATCTTTGTCTTCTTCTGAATGTCAGCGGATGCCATGTTGATAGACAATGTCTGCCTGAATATATCTCCAATGCTATCATCGAAATTGTATGTAGGCAATTCGGATGAGTGAGAATGCTACTCGTATTCCTCATCGGAGCTCTCGGGCATTATTGCTGGTGTAACATAACCGAGATCGTGTCTGGACTTGCTATAATAATCCAGAGGTTTCCCATCCGGGACTGACAGCTGTAGAGGCGATCGTCGATTGTTGCCATTATTCAGACCTGGGGTAGTCTCCATGTCATACCATTTCTTTTGTATGAAGTACTTAGCTCGGGAACTATATAGGTAGAGTGGCAATCTTCCAGTGTCGGGTTCGTGATCGAACTCTTCTGGCATGAAAGGTTGATGACCTTCTTTTCGGCCGAAGATGATTGTTTGATCGCCTTATCTTCTGCCTGGGACTAGGAAGTAGGCACCTCTAGTGGAAGTAAGTCGGTTCACGGTATAGACGGTTGTCACCTGTGTATGCAGGTTAATGTCCAGACCGTGCTCCATAGCATACATCAGATTAAGCTTATTATACTCAGGATAGTTCAACGGTAACCTTTTATTGATGATATAAGGTATCTTGTCTAGAGGAATTATATCATCGACAGAGGAACTATCAACATGTACAACCAGATATTTTGCCAGTTCAGCCTCCTCTTCTTCTACCCTATGTGTGACCAGAGGCTGGAGCGATGTCTTGGGCAGCTTGACCACCAAGGGTTCTACTTGTGGCATCGGCTTGCCAGAGGGCCTCGGATCAACACTTGGCTGCCGGTTCGTCTTAAGGAGGCGGATAACCATCGGCTCGACAGAGGACCTTGCATCTTACGTTTGCTTGTGATTGGATTTCAGCAAACGGATTACCATCGGCTCCACAGAGGAACTTGCATCTTCCGTTTACCTTTATTGGATTTCGGCAATCGAATCATCATCAGCTCCACGACGGGTCTTGGCCCCTCGCTAGACCTCCGGAGTCGGATGAACATTGGTTCCAACTGTGCAGCTGGGGTGGGAAACCAGACACTTCTTTATGCAAAGTTGCGACAAGGGGTGCAGCTTTTCCAGGTTTACGGGCCTGGAGACGGATTTTCAGAGGTTCCTCTGACCCTGTTGTGGCCTCCGATTCGTTTTGTGTCCCCACATCGACTGTGTGCTACTTAGATTTATCATATAGACAAGCCTCAGATAAATAGTAAGACTCAACCCCTTTGAAGGGATCGATGTCGGCAAATTTCGTCTTTACGAAGCTGTGCTTACTGACATACTTGAAGCACTGGTGGAGCGTGGACGGCAAGATCATATAGTCATGTATCCATGGACGCCCCAAGAGGATATTGTAGGATGTATCTGCGTCTATGACGTAGCAGGTAACCTCCGTCTTCAGGTCGCCGATCTGACATTTCAAGCGAATCTTTTCCAGGGGATAGCTTCTTTTCGAGTTAAACCCGCTAATGGCAGTGTTGGTCGATGCTAGCCGGTGCATAGCGAAGCCCAGGAGTTGAAGCAAGCTTTTCGGGATGATGCTTATTGATGAGCCAGGATCGATGTGCATTCGATCCACCTTGATGTTGCCTATGTATCCAGTGTAGTACAAGGGGCGATCATGCAAGTTGGTTTTGATTAACATGTCATGTGGGGTGAATACGATGTTGGGCAATACATCTACACAATTGCTGCCCTGAAGATCTGCTGACAAGTCCTCCCCTTTGTCTCTGTATTTGTCTCCACAGATTTCGATCAAGGAGCTCTCAGGATTGCCTTTTCGGCAATCTCATCGCGGTTTGGCGAAACCGCTCGATGTAGTTTCTCGTTAGCTCCCTTTCTCCCTGAACGACGTCCATGAGGGACGATATTGTCACATCATACCCCACTTCATAGAACCTTTCCAGGAACATGTGTTTGAAGCCGTTAAAGGAATAGATGCAGTTGTCCGGGAGGTTGCGGTACCAGTCGAACATATTTTCCTCCAATGCTCTGATAAATAATCGTATGAGGATGGCATCACTATGCGGCAAGTGGTCTGTTGTGACCTCAAAGTAATTCATGTACCAGCTAGCAGAGGTCTTCCCGTCATATGAATCGATGTAAAACGGTTTGTACCACGGAGGAAAAGGAACGTCCCTCCATGTAACGGGATATGGCTGTCGTATTCTGAGGTCCCGGGAGGAGTCTCAGGCATTGAATATTGCTAAAGCTCCTGAACTTCTCTTCTTACCTCCCTAGTCTCGTCTGCAGCTGAGGGAGCAGATATTCCAGGAGAATTGTCGCCCAGAGGAGGAGCAGTCGTGTTTGAGTCCGTGTTGACTGCGGGACCCAAACTTGTTTGTCCAGGTGTCCTTGCTGGTTGAGTCGACAAGGCCGTCTTGATCTCGTCTACTGACTTGACCAAGGTTAGGATCATGGCTTCAAGCGCTTCTAGGTGTTGTCGATCACTAGGCCCTTCATGATCATCTCCTGCCATAAACACTGTCCGTACATAGGGACAGACGGATGGGATCATAGAGGATGTGCTTTTCGTATCGTACCCTCGTACAGAGAAATCGTCGGAGAACGTCGAAATGTCCTCCTCCTCGGACTCGAAAGGAGTGCTACCCCCCGCGCAGGAAGCTGCATCGTCTTGGCGAAGGCGGTCACCCTCGTGAACGTCCAAGTCCGTTGCATAATTCCAGTGGATCGCTACCCCCTGCGCATCCTCTTGGAACACCGAATTGTTGTATATGTTCAGGGGACTACCACCCCCAGCTTCGTTCACCCCCAGGGACCTCGAGGATACACCCCCGGGTGTTGGAAACTTCTTTCTGGAATGGGTGCCTAGGTAGACACCGTTGTGGTTGTCGGCGGTAATCCTCCAGATGAGAGTTTCCTTATCGTGATGGCTGAGGTTGCCGAGATGGAGGAGCCTGTTTTCTTTTCTCCCTTGCCGGCAGGATCTTTCTCGGTTGAATTACAGGAGGCGAAAGGAAATTTCTTGTTTCCCAAAATTTGTACTTGTTTCTCGAGTTGTCGTCGGACAAGTGCTGGCTGGTGCAGTCGTTGGAAGATGGATTGTTGATCTTTAGGTGTTGCCGACTTGTCACAGCAATAATTGATGACAACTTGGATACAGTGATGTCCTAGAGAGGGCTCACCGCATGCCAAGGTTGCCTCTTTCTTCTTGCATTTATGGATGAGTACTTCTCGCAAGTCGAGGGCAGATTGATCTACCTTTGCATCCGTTTTGTGGTCTCATGTATTATGAGCGCACTGGTGCGTAGGTATCATATTTGCTCCCTGATTTGAGGCAAGTAAAAGAACTTGCTCTCGATCGTTGTAGGGATACTTTTGGGACATACCCTGTCTGTTTGCCGTAGAGGGCTGGACACGGAAGATTCCGTACATTTTTCCATCAGGGGCCCGTGTAACAGTTAACGGTACCCGATGGTCAACATATTGGACAGCTGACTGGGCTTCTTGAGCCTGTACTGCCCTAGACTTCTTTGACTTTACACCCAAAGGTGCGTGGAAGGAAGAGTCCAAGTTGGAAGCTTCAACATTTCAATGGGACACATGGGGTCTGGTCCGTAAGAGATGGTCAAAGACAGAGCTTCTGACAGGGCCGCATGGGGCATCCTGTGTGCTGCCAATATTGGCTGCCGCATAGGCATCTGTCTGCGGTCGCATGGGGCATCCTGTCTACGGCCAAGATTGCCTGTCGGATAGGCAATCTGCCTGCGGCCGCCTATGTGGCCTCTTCTTCGATCGTATGAGTTTTCCTTGTATCCCCAAAAGTCTAGCATCGTAGTTTTTTTCTCTGCCGGATTTGGGGACAGCGAGGTCCTCCGCGGTTCGAAGCGAGGCCGCATGGCAGCTTTGTCGCCGTTTTGAGTGGCGAGAGGAGTTCCTTCCAGAGCCTGGTGAGGGGCCACAGTGGTCTTGGGCCTCCATGTCCTACGAACTCTTTTTGGGTTGGATCTCTTATGTGTTGGACTGGTGCTCCCATCGGAGAGCATTTCCTCGAATACTTGTTGATCAAAGCGAACAACAAGCTTCTGCTGCGCAGAGACGAGCTTAGACTTATCGGATTACGTCACCAATTTCTCATTAGTGGAGAAAGAAGTCCCCAGCAGAGTCGCCATCGTGTTTACCATTAATTATTAAAATAAGAATTACAGAGAAACTCGATTTGATTGCAAACTTTAAAAGTATAAAGAGAGCCTAGAGAGAAATCCAAGGAAACAATCTAAGTACAATTTACTTTTGATTCTGGAGGGTGACGATGGAGGCTCGAGAGAAGTGTAGGAACTCTGCCTTACTCCTTGGACTATTACACACAGTCTTTACTCTTGAGAAAATTGCCAGCCTTTTGTATGGGTGTGGTACCCTGCTATTTATAATGATTTCGGAATAACGGATATTTTGGGCCGCATAAATGGCCACGTAGCCACGTGGCTGTAACAGCACACGAAGACTCGCTCTTTGGCTGCTAGATGGTGGTTTGTTGAGATTTCTTTATCGTAACAAATCTGGGTGGTTGAGACTTGGTCAACTTGCCTCGTGCCCTATCACCAAAATAGAATATTATGTTTGAGATGGCAAATGAGGGGCCGCATGGAGTTTCGGGCATTTTGGACCGCATAGGTCTTCTTTGTCATCTAGTGCTCGGCCATGCTGGGCCTCATAAGACTCATGCGGCTCAGGTCGCAATTTTTCTTAGCCACGTGTCCCATCAGCAGTGTCACCAGTCCGCATGAAGTTTAGAGACTTTTGGGCCGCATCAATCCTGCAGTCTTTGCAAATTGCTTAGTCATATTTGTCATTCTGGATCGCATAAGGTTCATGCGGCTCAAGTTGCAGTCCCCCTGGCCGCATGACACCCCCGAGGACCATGCTTCAGACTGCATGAACTCTCAGACACGTGGGCCCTAGGTTCAGGCACGTGGGCCCTATGTCTGGTGGCATGACACTTCTTATCTTTTTGAAAGGTCACGTCTTATCTTCCTCTTTTGTCATGCTGTGTCAGAGTTGTCAGCTTTGTCAGAGGGACTTCTGGGCTGATCTGCTTGGCCCCATAAGTAGCTCTTCCTTCTGCGGCCCGAATCAGTTTGGTCGCATTTTAATATAACCAGAGACAGCAATGATGGGCCGCAGGGACATTCTGGACCGCAGAATATGTCATACGACTCTTCCTTCTGCAGACAAAACTAACTTAGCCTAAAGTACTCATGCGGTCAGCTTTGTAAATGTGATTCACATGAATCCCATCTTTTCCATGCTTCGACAGTCATGCCAGCTGCATATATACGAAGTATACTCCAATATGTGGAACAATCGTATGTATACATAAGCTGTAAAATGCAGTAAACCACGATACTAATCTCATCCATAAATAAAGAAGAAAGAATTTATAATAAATCATTTACAAATTGTTGGGCGGAGACAAATCCACTACCAACGAAAAAAAGAGAAATACATGATAAAAAAATTGTCGAGCAATGCAAAGACATTTCCAAGTGAAACCATCTCAAAAGAAGAAAGAAAAACATGGCCTTGTCTAGAGCACCTGTGAAAACCACAAAGACACACCTGAAGAATTCATCAGGTCCTCAGAGGGACGTAACAAGATATAAAAACAACATGCCATATAAAAACTGAATATAAACTATGCCACAAATAAAAGTAAGTGACGAGACATCAATAAGGTAACCTAACCGTACTAAAGTGAACATGCAGTTGAGAAACAATCCTTTCGACACATGAGCCATGACTGGAAATGGGATCGGCATAGTCCCCGTATAGGGCACCATGGGCCTACGTCCATAACGTCCCAAGATCGTCAGAGGGTATCATGTACAAGGGGTACGTCCATAACGCTCTGGAAAATTTCAGAGGGCACCTGGAGATTGTGTCTCCCAAGGAGCGCACAGGTAATCAGTGAAGTGCAAAGAAGCCCATATATCAGGTATTGTTCTCCCCTCCCAATGTACCTATCAAGTCGCATCAGCGATCATGTACCTCTACTAACTGCTAAGTCTTCTACATGCCTCTATCAGCAGTTAGACCTAATGCATGCGCGGGTGATCAGCCAACACGCAATGACCTCTACATGCTACTAATCTCACACATACTCGTGGTACAATTGTGACAAGGTTTATGTACTACACTACAGATGGTAGTCCCTTAACTCTAGGTCCATATGCAATCAAAGGATAATAAGTAAAGTAAGCTAATATCACTGAGCAGGCAGTAAATCAAGCGTTGTAAAAATGGTACAGCTAGAAGAACTAGAAATAATAACACAGTGATATGCAATAAATAAAAACAGACTAATTATAAACAGTAAATTATGGCAAGGTATCTTGCCTGCTATGTCTCCTGAGGTGGTACAATGATCCGACAAGTCCTGTTTTGTCCATTAGCCAAGGTCGATGTGTTGTGGTCCGGAATCGGGAAGGAAGTAGGGATATGATTAGTCATGATCAACTAAGGTAATTTGAAAAAAATTTATGGAAATAATACACATGCCAATTTTGAAAAATTTTATAATACTTGTGTATTACATTTTATTGGTTTTTAAAAATAAATTTGCGTTATCACTTGAAATTAGTTTGTGTATGGTTTGGAAAAAAAATTATTCGTCAATTATATGTTCTAGAAAACTACCTTTTCAATAGTCAAAATAGAATTTAGAAAAAATATTTAGGGCTACAAATTTTTGGAAATTATTAACTATCTATTTATTTAATAAGGAAAAATAATATTATTAATAAGTCATAGTATTAATACGGAGTCCCTATTTTTCACACATAATGTATAGTAGGTATTAGTTAATACAACATACAATAATATAATGATAATAGTGTTTCACTATACCTTTCCTTGCTTTGTATAAATATATATTATAATAATAATAATGAAGAAAGTCTATGTTGTTCCCTTCTACAACTAAATGACAGATAATAATAATACAACAAAACTAAAGTAATAATAATAGTTAAATAATAGTTAATAGTAATACCAGATAATAATAGTAGTATCATAACTCTACAGGTTTGTAAAGGAAGTAAAAGAAAGAAAGAAAATAATTAAAATAAATATTATCAACTATAAATCCCTGTTGTCTTCTTCAGAAGTCTGAAAAAGAGGGAAAATCAATATCAACCCAAAGAGAGGGAGGAAGAGGAATAGAGAGAGAGAGAGGGAGAGAGGGAAAGAGGGCTTACCGAAGGGGTTTTCGGAGAGAATGGAACGGCGGAGCCGGAGGCCGGCTCGGCGGGTGGAGGGAAGTCGCACGGTGGCGTGCCGGAGAAGACATTGGCACGGTGCGGCGGCTCGGGGAGGGTCGAGCAGCGCCCACTCCGGCTGGTGCGGACGGCGGGATCGCCGACGACTGCACGAGGGGGTCCTGGCACGGCAAGGAGGGAGGCTGGCGGCTCGGACGATCACCGTGGAGGAGGCCGGAGCTGCCACGGGTCTCCAGCTGGGGGCGCGCTCCAGATGAACGAGGGGGCGTAGGAAAACCTACCTCGGATTCGCGAAGGCGGAGGTCGACGCACGGAGGGCGGTGCCAGAGGTGACGCGGGGATCTCGGCCAGGTTAGGTTTCCCAATTCTTCTTTCCATCTGGTTGAGGCCACGCCGGTGGTGTCGGCGTGTGGGGGAACAGGAGATGATGGTGGTGGATACTGTGGTATCAGAAGTGGTGGTGGTGATGATGACGAAGATGGTAGTGCTGACGGTGGTGAAGTTCGCAGTGGAAGCAAAACTGGAGTTGGGTTAGGGATAGGATTTGATTGTCGGGGGTGTGTCCGACTCGCGATATAATGTATATGTATACTGGAATAAGAACAGGTGGACACAGACACGATGCACAACACGTTCTGCTGGAGGATATTTGTGGAGGAGTTGGATGGTGAAATTATGGAGAAAAGAGAACAAGTGGGCTCTTCTTATATAGGAGGTGAGGACCCCTGGTTGGATATGGACTAGGATTATTTGAATCCTCATGGATAATTCACCCATTAATTTAAATTACTTTTTAAATCCAAAAAAATATATCTTTCCAATATATGTATATATCTTAGATAATCTTTAATTTAAAAAATTAGTTTAAAATTATCCAAAAAATTAATTTCTGATTTAATTCATAATAAACCAATTTAGAAAGACTTTTTATAACTTATATAAATTAATAAAATAATAATTTCAAAAATTGAAAATTTTAAATATATTAATGAATTAAATTCATAAATTACGTATGCAAATACTTAGAATAGTATTTTTTTAAACTCGACGCAATACTTTTTGACAACTTAGGCAAAAGTGTATTTATCCTATATTATTTTGAAACTATACTTTCCATAAAAATGAAATCTATAAATATTATTTTTTGAAAATATGTACCTCGTACATATTCGCAGTAGACGAGCAAATACGAACGCAAACCGGCACGCGACGTACAATACAACAAATGCCAACTTGTATGCGACTACAAATCCTAATTACAAAATCAATACTAAATTATTTATTTAAAAAAATCGTAGTAGAGATTTAGGGGTTTTACATCCTACCCAACTTAAAAGAATTTTGTCCTCGAAATTTAGGAATAATTAGGATAGGTAAGGTTGCGTAGATAGAAGAGTTTGCCATAAGAACCATGATTTAAATCATCGGACGAGAGAAGAAATAATATTTGATAAAATTTACATGGTGGGAAGATGGTCAACGCATGACAACCTATTAACGTTTAAAATCAAACAATGCCACCTTTTTCTTATGGACATGCAACCTTATAAATAGACAATTACTCCTTCAATCTTAGTGTTGTATCGTAACTCAATAAAACATTCGTCATAACCGAGGATTCTTTATCAAAGTTAGCATTTTTCCTTAATAAATTTAAATTTCTTTAAAGCAGTTCTTCATTTCCTTTATTCGAATTGATAGCCATCCTTAAAGTTATCTCGATTATCACTTTAAAATTCTTGAAGCATACTCATGCGTATATCGACCTTCAATCAGTTGTTTCTTTAACTCACCAAAATAATCGATTCCTTAAATATGTCCTTATATGCGATCTCACATAATTAGAAATTTAATAAGTCATGAAACTTTAACTCAATAAATCTACAATCTTCATCTTCCAACATATCTACACATTTCCTCAAGCTCTAATCTTCTTGAAAATTTAAGTTGCAGTAAATCAATTAGTCGAAGGTATAATCAAGGTTACTTTAATATGAAATTATATCCCTAATCGTAAAATCACTGATAAGTCCAAACTTTTCATTCAATAATTCTCTAATACTCTTCCTCCGACATATTTTCTCTCAAGCTAATTTTTCCATGCAAAATTTTCTTTTAAGAAATTACATTAAAATTTCTTAACTCAATTTAGTCGAGAGTAAAATTTATCCCTCCGTGTTACGACCTTTAAATTCACCATTATCATATAGTTAAATTCTTAAATCATCTATAAAAAAATTTACACCCTTCTTGAAATCTAATAAACTTCAAACACCCCCTCTATCATCTCAAAAATTTCTTAACAACAGGTTACCACGAAGAACCACTTTGTCGATCAAGAATCTACTCTCATTAAATCATAAAATGTACTCCGCCCAATAGGGTTTACCGTAAAATTTTACTTATGTATATTCAATCATATTATTGAACTATACCACTACTCCCCTCTGTGGGTTTTCTAATCTAACCTCTACTAACCATAGGATGTCATGTCCAAATTTTATCTTCGCATAAGGAAATCATACAAGGAACAAGGTTGCATAAACTACGGAGACGATCAATAAGGTTTCTAATCTCTACTAAACTCACGAATTATCATTTACAAATTGTTGGGCGGAGACAAATCCACTACCAAAGAAAAAGAACGAAATACATGATAACAAAATTTTGTCGAGCAATGCGAAGATATTTCCAAGTGAAACCATCTCGAAAGAAGAAAGGAAAACATGGCCTTGGCTAGAGCACCTGTGAAAACCACAAAGACACACGTAGAGAATTCACCAGGTCCTCAGAGGAACGTAATAAGATACAATAAACAATAAGCCATACAAAAACTGAATATAAACTATGCCACAAATAAAAGTAAGTGACGAGACATCGATAAGGTAACCTAACCGTACTAAAGTGAACATGTAGTTGAGAAACAATCCTTTCGACGCATGAGCCCTGACTGGAAATGGGATCGGCATAGTCCCCGTATAGGGCACCAGGGGCCTACGTCCATAACGTCCGAAGATCACTAGAGGGTATCATGTGCAAGGGGGTACATCCATAACGCTCTGGGAAACGTCATAGGGAACCTAGAGCCTGCGTCTCCGGAGGAGCGTACAGGTAATCAAGGAAGTGCAAAGAAGCCCATGCGTTAGGTATTGTTCTCCCCACCCAATGTACCGATCAAGTCACATCGCGATTATGTACCTCTACTAACTGCTAAGTATCCAACATGCCTCTATCAGCAGTTAGACCTAACGCATGCGCACGGGTGATCAGCCAACACGCATGGACCTCTACATGCTACTCTTCTCACACATACTCGTGGTACAATTGTGACAAGGTTTATGTACTACACTACAGATGGTAGTCCCTTAACTTTAGGTCCATATGCAATCAAAGGATAATAAGTAAAGTAAGATAATATCACTGAGCAGGCAGTAAATCAAGCACTGTAAAAATGGTACATCTAGAAGAACTAGAAATAATAACACAGTGATATGCAATAAATAAAATACAGACTAATTATAAATAGTAAATTATGGCAAGGTATCTTGCCTGTTGTGTCGCCTGAGGTGGTACGATGATCCGACAAGTCATGTTTTGTCCATTAGCCAAGGTCGATGTGTTGTGGTTCGGAATCGGGAAGGAAGTAGGCATACGATTAGTCATGATCAACTAAGGTAATTTGAAAAGAATTTATGGAAATAATATGCATGCTAATTTTTGAAAACATTTTATAATACTTGTGTAATACATTTTATTGGTTTTTTTAAAAAAATAATTTTACGTTATCACTTGAAATTAGTTTGTGTATGGTTTGGAAAAAAAAAATTATTCGTCAATTATATTTTCTAGAAAACTACCCTTTTATTAGTCAAAATAGAATTTAGAAAAAATATTTTAGGGCTACAAATTTTTGGAAATTATTAACTATCTATTTACTTTAATAAGGAAAAATAATATTATTAATAAGTCATAGTATTAATACGGAGTCCCTATTTTTCACACATATTGTATAGTTTGGTATTAGTTAATACAGCATACAATAATATAATAGTAATAGTGTTTCTCTATACCTTTCCTTTCTTTGTATAAATATATAATAATAATAATAATAATAATAATAATAATAATAATAATAATAATAATAATAATAATGTAGAAAGTCTATATTGTTCCCTTCTAAAACTAAATGACAGATAATAATAATACAACAAAAATAAAGTAATAATAATAGTTAATAATAATAATAGTTAATAGTAATACCAGAGTAATAGTAGTAGTATCATAACTCTACAGGTTTGTAAAGGAAATAAAAAGAAAGAAAGAAAATAATTAAAATAAATATTATCAACTATAAATCCCTGTTGTCTTCTTTAGAAGTCTGAAAAAGAGGGAAAATCAATATCAACCCAAAGAAAGAGGGAGGAAGAGGAATAGAGATTGGGAGAGAGGGAGTTCGGGAATGAGGGCTTACCGAAGGGGTTTTCGGAGAGAATGCAAAGGCGAAGCCGGAGGCCGGCTCGGCTAGCGGAGGGAAGTCGCGCGGTGGCACGCCGGAGAAGGCGTTGGCGCGGTGCGGCGGCTCATCGGGAGGGTCGAGCAGCGCCCACTCCGGCTGGTGCGGACGGCGGAATCACTAACGACTGCACGAGGGGGTCCTGGCGCGGCGAGGAGGGAGGCCGGCGGCTCGGGCGCTCACCGTGGAGGAGGCCGGAGCAGACGCGGGTCTCCAGCTGGGGGCGCGCTCCAGAGGAACGTGGGGGCGCGAGAAAACCCACCTCGGGTTCGCAAAGGCGAAGGCGGAGGTCGGCGCACGGAGGGCGGTGCCGGAGGTGACGCGGGGATCTCGGCCATGTTAGGTTTCCCCCTTCTCCTTTCCATTTGGTGGAGGCCACGCCGGCGGTGTCGACGTATGGGGGAACAGGAGATGATGGTGGTGGATACTGTGGTATCGGAGGTGGTGGTTGTGATGATGACGAAGATGGTAGTGCTGACGGTGGTGAAGTTCGCGGTGGAAGCGAAACTGGAGTTGGGTTAGGGATAGGATTTGATTATCGGGCGTGTGTCCGACTCGCGATATAATGTATATGTATACTGGAATAAGAACAGGTGGACACAGACGCGATGCATAACATGTTCTGGCGGAGGATATTTGTGGAGGAGTTGGATGGTGAAATTATGGAGAAAAGAGAACAAGTGGGCTCTCCTTATATAGGAGGTGAGGACCCCTGGTTGGATATGGACTAGGATTATTTGAATCCTCATGGATAATTCACCCCTTAATTTAAATTACTTTTTAAATCCACAAAATATATCTTTCCAATATATGTATATATCTTAGATAATCTTTAATTCAAAAAATTAGTTTAAAATTATCCGAAAAATTAATTTCTGATTTAGTTCATAATAAACCAATTTAGAAAGACTTTTTATAACTTGTATAAATTAATAAAATAATAATTTCAAAAATTAGAAATTTAAAATATATTCATGAATTAAATTCATAAATCACGTATGCAAATACTTAGAATAGTATTTTTTAAACTCGACGCAATACTTTTTGACAACTTAGGCAAAAGTGTATTTATCCTATATTATTTTGAAACTATACTTTCCATAAAAATGAAATATATAAATAAAATATTTTCTGAAAATATCTACCTCGCACATATTCGCACTCGACGAGCAAATACGAACGCAAACCCGCACGCGACGTACAATACGACAAATGCCAACTTATATGCAACGTACAAATCCAAATTACAAAATCAATACTAAATTTTTTATTTAAAAAAAATCGTAGTAGAGATTTAGAGGTTTTACAGGTCTCGTGAAACCGACGGCTACTTATCTTTAAAAGATCATCATTAACCTTTCCTGAGATCGAGGCGTTATCTCTTCAGAAGAAGTATGCGCCCTAGCAGTATGCGCCTAAGCAACAAAGTGTCCCCACAGCAACGCGCAGAATGACAATACGCCAAGAAGAGCCATGCGCCTAGGCAAAGGGCATGTGTCCCGAGTCGTTACTTCCCATGCTTCTTGTTCAATGTTTCCAAAACTTGACATAAAGTTTTAAAAACTTTGAAGGGGGTCTTGTAGAAGTATAGAATTTCAGGCGCATCTATAGGCCAGAATTCCTATGCTCTCAACCCAACCATGCGACCAACTCAAATGCACCTAGAAGCTTAAATAGATACTTGGCACATCAAAGAAAAGTACAAGTTTAAAGTCATTAAAAATAAGGCTTTTATTTCATATGAAAGTCTGTTACATATCTAAAGAAAAGCTTCACAAATGAGAACTTCGACAAAAAGAAAGATCCTAAAGCTACAGCCAGGTGCAGCAACTGCCATGCACCCCATGCCAGGCGCATCATCCGTCAGGCACATCACTCTGATGTATCATCCAGGCACTACATCAGCACCAATCAGCCCTTGTGTAGCAAGAGAAGGAGCTCTCCTAGCTCGACAAAGATCGTGGCACGATGCCCCGGTCTTCGAAAGCAACAGGCACACTCGACGACCTGCGGCTCTTCCAGCATAACAAAAATTGGGGCACGACCGCCCCGATCTTTGGATGCAACGGGTGCCTTCATCCTGTATCGGGATACGATGATCCCGATATTTGGATTCAACAGGCACTCTCACAGGGTCGGTGGTGAACTCGGCATATCTTCGTCTTCGGAAGGAGTTCATCGTCAACTCGCCAAGGCAGGGGACCGATCGAGTTCGTTTCCATGAATGAATGAAAAGTGAAACGAGAAATAAAACTTCTCTTCACGCTGCTACTTATAGGCCAGGGCAAATCAAACCCAAGCGCCAAGTGGCAACTTCCCCGAAGAAAGAGCAATAAACTTGCATTTATGGTGATGAATCTGTCCCTTCGAATTCAACCAAGTAACGCCTCGAAGAACTCAATAAACGGGCCAAAGAGGATACGACACCTGGCTGATGCGCCATCAGCACCATGCGCTCCGTACTGATGAGCACAGTGGGACATAGACCCATGTGCCCAGATCGAAATTAATCAATGTGCCCCTTTCAAACTTGTCATCATCAAGCATTTAATGCTGAATGACAAAGGCGGCGACGTATTCCAAGAGCCGTCCAATCAGCAGTTCTTTGCAGAAAAAGAAGAGCCGTTGATGTCAGCACCATCATTACACCTTGGGTCGGTAACAACCGCTGCATGGTCGATCGATCATTTGTATGCGCCTCGGGGCCATGCGCCCAGAAAAATTTGTGCGCCCCAGTGGTCATACGCCCCCTCAGCTCACTTCTGATCTCAAGCAACAGAAGACTAAGCTCTGCATGCGCCTCAAAAGCCATACGCCTGGACTTTCTCATCACTTCTAAAAATCATGAGACCAAGTCGCCTCTTGTAGCTTCCCTTCCCGGAATTTTTTTTATAAATATTTTTATTATTTATCTGATTTAAATGGTAATTATTAGATTTTATAATTAATCATTTAGTTAATTATTACGGTAGATGACGTTAGCCATGGTTGAGCTTTGAAGTACGAGATGACTAGGAATCATGGCACGAATAGTGTAGTGGCGTGCTTTGACTAGTGTTTAGCCATGGTAGGGGAATGCCAAGCCATAGGTAAGTCCTAACTAGGAAAACCAGGACAAGTTGCGAATTAATCCCTATAAATGGTTTAATTAGTTATTTATTAATATTATGACTTTTAGGAATTTTGGTTTTACCAAAATAGTCCGGACTGGATCCGAACTGAACCCAAGCCCATGTAGGCATCTAGTGTACACAAAGATTCCATGTAGACATACTTCAAGTAGATGCAATGCCTATTGTTGGTATATTAAATTTCGTTATTATTATTATTATTAGTATTATTTTCATGGGAATTGTTATTTGATATTATTATTTTATTGGTTATATATTATTTTAATATTAAATATGTGTGCATGTGTATGTATATATAAATATATACAATAGTGTAGGTATGTATATATATAAAGAATATATATATATATATATATATATATATATATATATATATATATATATATATAAAATATATATATATATAAATATATATATATATATATATATATATATATATATATATATATATATATATATATATATATATCTACTTAGTTAAATATATAATAGTTAAATAGAAAAAGAAAAGAGATAAAAAGAAAAAGGAGAAGCAACAATAGCCCAGGGCCCAAACGTTCCCAGGCCAGCCTGTCCAAGGCACAGCCCACCAACTAGTAAAAATTATTTTCCCTGAGGGCTCAGTAATAATGACTGTAATTTACATGTATCTTAGTTTCTTCTGATTGTAGAGTTTTCTTTCTATTCTTCGTTTTGTCATTTTATTATTGTGTTCATAGATTTTCACATTTTCTTTGTATGCATTGGACTAAGGGTTGATTGTGTGCTTATTGTTCAATTTCTTTACTGTCTGTTATTTTATTTGTTGCCTGAAGCTTGCTCACCTCTTCTTCCATTTTCGGATTGAAAATGAGAAAGTAGGATGCCTTGTTTCAGAACCTAAGCACTTGGATAGTTTACATTAGTTTCAGTTAACATTGGAGATATGTTCTGTTTCGAGTATCCATTATCAATATTAGTATTGGTATAGCATCATCATTGAGCAAACCCAGCCCAGCCATTGGGGCTCTAGCCGAACCCCATGCCCAAAGGCCAGACCAGCCTACCTGGACGAACCCAGCCCAGCCACCACAGTGGCCCAATGCCAATGGAACATAGCTCAAACCGAGCCCAGAGTGGATGTATACAATCTCGTTCGAACAGAGACTTTATAGAGAGAGTGATCGGGAGGGATTTTTATCAAAACCCTAAACTCCCAACCGCGCCCCGCCTTCCCATACCATGGCGACCTTCCTTGGCCCCGTGCGTGCCACCGCCGTACGCCGCCGTGGGCACTGGCCGGTCGGCCAAGCCGCGTGCACAGCGGCGAGCAAAAGTAGCAGTAGCAGCAGGGCGTCGGGCCTACTTCGCGAGGCAACCACGATCTCCACACTCGTCGGTTTTACGAACGGATTGCTCGGGTATGCTCTCAACCCAACCGACTCTACATCCCATTAATTAGATTAGAATAGATCGTAATAAAAACCTAGGAGAAATCGACTTGAAGTCGAGAGAAATCTGTTGAAAATAGAGTATTGAAACTGTTCGTAGAACCCTATTTGGAAGCCGTTTCTGGGACGACAGATGAACGAACCTAAGAATCTATCTGACGGCAGACCTAGACAACATATACAAGATTAAACCCCTTTTTGTAGTTCCTGATTTCGTCAAGTATTGGCAGAGTTATTCGAATCCAAAGTTCGAGAAAAACCTATTTTAAAACTGTTCAAAAACAAGAAAATTCATCCACACGACGTGCGTCCCGCCAAACCGGGCGACGTGGTCGCGAACCAAAAGCATCGAAAACTGTGCAACGGTTTTGTGGTCGTGTGGGCTTTGACGGAATTCAAATTGATCGCGTGTGCGCGACGAATTTGATACGTATCCGTCGAAATTCACCGTATCGACCACTTTGCACAAACTCCAATTACTTTGTGCATGTTCGTCAGATCGAGACGAAACTTGCGCCAACAGAACCGTATCATTTTTTTGGTCCTGTATGTCAAGTTTGGCCCAATTCTGAGACCGTTGACAAAATTACCGTTTTGTGGGCCCCACGATTCCACTCAACGGGCGATTTTGTACACGGCCCGCCGAAATCCAACTCTGGACATACGGTTGGGTTCGTATCGGAAAACTGGATCTGTAGACATGTAGTTTGATGACTTTAGAGACCGTTGACTCTGGCACACTTTTCGGTGCAAAGCGGGTCCAACGGCGGACATCGTTTTTGCCCAAAATTATCGTTTTGCCCCTGTGTCCAGAATTGGACTTAAGGATAGGCAATCCTAGCTAATTTGACTATTTTGAGAATGTTGGCAATGTTTTGTTTCAGCTTTCGGAGACAGATGTGATGACTTGGACTATATGGTTTACCAGTTGACGGTATTTATTGGTTCTTCACGCTGCCGCCAGGCAAGTATACCTTGCCTTTCTATACAGCTTTATTTACATGCACTATCTTTATTTATTATCCAGTTTTCTCATATTATTGATATGTATCTTTCATATCATGTTCATATATTGGTACCATTGATTTGTAGACCGTGTTCACAGTTAGCCTTGTGTCTTATTGGTCGTGCCTTGATTGAGTCGTGCCTTCGTGTCTTGAACCTTGAAGCTAACCTGCGAGTCCATAATAGGGACGAGGGTTAGTAGTTATTGGTCCACACATGCGAGTCCACACTAGGGACGAGGGTGATGCTAGCCTGCGAGTCCACACTAGGGACGAGGGTTAGTACTAAATGCTAGCCTGCGAGTCCACATTAGGGACGAGGGTTAGTAGTATAGGGTTTACACCTGCGAGTCCACACTAGGGACGAGGGTGATGCTAGCCTGCGAGTCCACACTAGGGACGAGGGTTAGTAGTAGATGCTAGTCTGCGAGTCCATACTAGGGACGAGGGTTAGTAGTATAGGGTTTACGCCTGCGAGTCCACACTAGGGACGAGGGTGATGCTAATCTGCGAGTCCACACTAGAGACGAGGATTAGTAATTGTTCAAACCTGCGAGTCCACACTAGGGACGAGGGTTTGAGTATTCGTTTCGGTTATCCGTTGATATCTTGACATGAGTTCTCTAGTCCTTGTTCAGCAGTTCATTTTCGTGTAGACAGTGTATAGATTCGTGCTTATTCATTACTCAGTTTTACTTGTTTATTCTGTATTTTTCTCCATGCATAATAAACTGTTAGAAAGGCTCGTTTTTATGTATCTTGCTAGTCCTCTGAGGACCTGATGATCTCTTCAGGTTTAGCGACTACATGGAGTTAGTTAGCAGAGCAAGATGATAGAGGATTGCGATGTATGATACAGGTATTTGTTTGTGTTATTTCTTTATTATCTTCTCGTGCTTTATATTCCATACCATGATATACTCTGCTTATTTATAGGCTCATATCATTCTTAGAGTCTAATCGAACAATATGCTAATGGGCTGCAGACCATGACCCATACCTGTTCATTCTTGTTTTATATGATTCATGTGGATTGAGATATAGTTTAGATTAGACATGATACCCATGACCTTGACAGCTTATACGTACTCGAGTCGGGCTGGAGTCCGCTCGATACGTAGCTGGCTTGCTCACGAGCTCACGTCCGAAAAGCGGGTGCGGGTCGTGACACCTCTCCTGCGCCTGATCCTAGATGTACCCTGATGTGAAGCTCTGTATGCGCCTCAAAAGCCATGCACCCAGACTTGTCTATGATGCCTAAAACTCATAGGACTAAGTCGCCTCCATGCGCCCGATCCTAGGCTCTCCCCAACAGATCACTCGCCTCCAAAACCGAGATCTTTGAGCCGCAGGCATACGCCATGCATCCTTTGACTCAGTTCTATTCAAAGAATGGGTGCTAACCACCCAAGATCTCAGCAACAACCAAATCTCAGCAACTGCTATGTGTCAGCTCTTCTGCAGCCCAACGAAGCAGTTTGAGCAGATTTCACAACAACTCGGGATGCATCGTCCATGCACCCTGGCCAGCATCTGCCACGTAACGTCCCCACGTCCAGGCGCATTCGACATATGTGCGCATGAGTAGCCAGCCAGCTATCTATAAATAAAAGGATTATTCCTTCATGACAGATGGACACACACAGACAGAGAGAGATATATACAGACAGACTGTTATATCCACATACGGAGGCCAGAAGAGACACTTAACGTCCGCTTCTCCTCGTAACGCTCCGGCATCCAGAGCAACCCAGACCTTCAGAGAGTTCGAGATTGTCGTCAGATCGTCAACAGAGTCAACGTATTACCACTCGCTCCATCGACACGGAACCCAAATAAAAAAAAGTGTACTCCTAGGACTACATCTAAGTCCTACGTTATACTCTATTCTGTTTGTAATTAAAAACATCAATCCTAAAGAGTTTTAATGGCAAACAAGCTGGCGACTCTACTGGGGACCTCTTTTTCCTCCAACAAGAAACCTGTGTCACAATCTGACGACTTCAAACTCGGCTCCTCCCACAAAATACTTGTGGTGTTCCTCAATCAATAGGCGTATGAGGAGTTCATCTCTGAAGGCAGCGCGAGTCCTTCGAAGCGGCTGCCAAAGCCGAAGAAGACTTGCCAAGTCTGGGTGCGCAAGATCGATGCGCCTGGCACCATCATCAAAAGGGATGCTCCACCGCAGCTAGCCCTTCCTGATGACGCTCTTAGCAACAAGGATGCGCCCACTGGTGCCACGCATCTATCTGGGAAACGCAGTGCTGACTGCATGTCACGACCCGCACCCTAGAGTAAGGACACGAGACGTGGGTACGTCCAGCCTACGCCGCAGTGTCGGCGGTAGAACGCTGTCATAGGTCAACATCTAACAATATAAGGTACCTATACAGTATATACACTCCGAATGGAGGTGACATAACAAATACAGTCTCAATTACTTCTAAGGTAGAGCATGATAAAAGATAGATAGATAGAAAAGAACAAAATAAAATTTTACAGAGAAATACAATCCAGAAAAAGTCTAAGTGTCTAAGATAAATACATATCCAGAAACATCAAATAAAACAAACTCCCAGTATATACAATAATATATCAATGAGAAGACAAGGTAAGAGTCTAAGCTAGCAGTCTAAACCACTGGTGGCAGATCCTCTACTGCAAGTGGGTCCAAGTCACAAGTGATGTCTAAAGCTGCACCATAATGGGTAGACACCAGGGCCTCATCATTCACTGTAAAATTTTCAACAGGTCCAGTCAGGACAGGAGCGAGTACAGTACATCTCAACAAATCATAACAGGTTAAAAAATATAAATATGCTAGAGAGTAAGATACAGAAAACTGAAGAACAACATGATGTAAAAAGAGAGAGACTGTAAGTAAATAGCTACAGTATATAGAAAACTATCAGTGACTAGTGATTCAGAGCATAAGATGGTTATGTAAATGGCACGATGTTGTACACGAGTAATCTAAAGAGGTTGTACACGAGTAATCTACTGGATTGAATACTTAACCACTTCTACTCCTCCGCCCCAATCAATACACAAGGATCTAGCCAAGTTATGTTATTGTACACGAAGTATAGTCATACACGAAGATCATGTGAACACATGAATATACACAATTTCATATGATTTTCACACGAATGTCACGAATACAAGGAGTATACGATGCTCACGATCAAGTACACGAACATGAAATACCCGATGTATCCGCTAAGGGGATAACATCGCACGACAAGATCCATATAGTACTAATCCGTGTTTTCGACGTGTCAGCATCATATAAAGTAATCTAAAGCAGGAAATATAATCCTAAACAAGATATGAAATGATCAGAGAATGTACTCGACTGTATCATGAGTATCTGAAGAGTATCTACTATCCGAGGAGTGGTGTTTGTCTCCTATAGAACAGTACAAGTCACTATAAGTCTAAAATAATATAACAGACTGCTATAATGCATCTACATGATGTTTGGGGTCAAACTGGACTAAAGTCAACTCTTGGTCAACTCTAGTCAAACTAGACTAGTCAAACTAGGTCAACTAGGTCAAGCCTAAGCCAAACAAGTCTCACTAAGTCTAACCAGCCTATTCTAGCAAACACATACCATTTCTAGGTTATACAAGTCAACTACACCCTTAACTGGCATTCAAGCCATACCCATAGGCAATGAGCCATAGGCTATAGGCCCATAGGCTACATGCATATACTATACCACACATTCACACATTACATATGCTAATTAATTTAGTATAGATCACACACATATACATATAATATATATAATTTATAATATAATAACACACATTTGTACCTATATAGGTTTTATGACAATATTAAATATAGATGTGTATGTACATGTATATATATACATAGAGTGTTAGGGAATAGGGCACATATGCTTGTGTACATGTGTGTGATATGGTGACATGATAGGTTAGCCTTGTGTTAACAGTGTAGTGTTGAGCATGTATGTATAGGTGAATGGAACATGAGAGCATGGCAGTTAGTTAATAGGCTAGTGTCAATAGGATTTTAGGAATGTAGATACATGTGTGTGTGTGTGTGTAGAGTGTGATACAAGGGAATTCATGAACTGGAATGGAATAATGGCAGTTCAGCACATAGGTTTTCAGAAAATGAATCAAGTGACAGTTTACTTTAAACCAAAAATCGAATTTCATTCACCGATTGAATTCCACACCAATTAGTGAACTAACAAATGGGAAATAACAAAATGGAAAATGAACTTACAAAAATCAGTTTTAACAGGAATGAAAGGGATCAAATAATAGTTCAAAATAGGGATTTAAATGTTCAAACAATTCAAAACAGGTTAGTGATTCATTGACAGTTCAACCTCTATCCAACCATATTTTGAATCCATTTTACTAATAATATCAAACCCCATTACATATTTCTATTAACAGTGAACTAATAGAATACACAAGCTTAAGCATGGCAATATTCAAAATCATTTTTTAAGAAAGGGAATGAAAGGTTCAAAAATTAACATGGGAATTTGAGATACAATTCAGTTCAAAAACTGGAATGAAAAGTTCTAGAATTTGGTCTCAGGACTGTGTATCAGTCCAGTTCTCACAGCCCATCCCATAATCAAAATTCCATTACCAAGTACAAAACCTAATCTAATATGACTGACATGAACCTAACAGTGAACTAACCATGATGATTGAATTAAACATGTAATTGAACATAAATTCTCAGTTTAGAATAGGAAATAGAAATCAGAATCAAAACTAAAATGTAGGTATCAGTCCATAGCCCAATCCCTACTCGAAATCCAATTCTAAGTGCAAAAAAAACCAAAATCCAACATGTAAAATCAAACTAACAGTAATTAATACACATGTAGGATCATAATTGGCAATTAACTTCAGTTTAAAATCAGTTTACGGGAATTAAAACTCAGGATTAATGAAGTGTATATATGGTATCAGTCAACAAGTCTATCCAGTATCCGAAATCCCATTACTTGATCAAAAACCTAATCTATCATGTAAAAACCAACTTAGCAGTACTTATTACACATATAGATGGATTTAATATGACAATAAACATTAAGAATTAGTTTAAACAGGAAATTAAGATTCAGATATGAAGAACAGTTCACTATGTATCAGTCAACATGGGGATTTCGAATTCGATCAATCAAAACACATTAAGGTGATAAATTAGGAGTTGGTAATTAACAAGCATTACGTGCACGTGATGTACACCCCATATCGTGTCCACAACCTGACACGAACGTGACCAAAACTCACACGAACACAATAATGCACTAGACACGCACAGTAGAGAACCCGTGCACGTGTCCTAGCTCACACGACACAAGACCATTGGACACGAGACTTTGGGATTGTTGTGTCAGACACTGCCCCTAGCTCCGTATCCAATATCACGTGTCCACGAACCCTAGAATGGTTGCACGGACACGCGGGTAGCAGGACAGCCAACCGCGTACGCGCGAGGGCGTGTCTACGGGTCCAATACGACCCCGACACGAAACGAAACATGTTCAGTCACTTAGAAACCTATAAGCGACCTTAAAACCTAATTTTCTATTCAAACCAAATCAGAAAATATGATTGAAATGCCCACTATGTGTAACGCCCCAAAACCAGAATACTGGAGAGCGGGGGCATACATAGCCAGCTACGTATAATGAAATGGAATCCATCCCACTATACGGTCACGGCTGTCTGGATATATGAGGGTTTATCTACAATCCATCAGTCTCATATGGTCAATAACAAGCCTAATTGTCTCAATCTCAAGCAAGCAAGTAAAGTTACAAGATGTAAGATCACCAAATATACAATAATAAGGCATCCCAAACATTATATATTCAGCTGATCATGAAGCTAGTCTTTACAAAATGTGAGGACTAGCAAGAGTTTAGTCATACATGATCAACCCTAGGATCTGTCAATCATGTTACATCCCGTAGGCAGACAATAATAAAGTATGCAATACGAGCTAACAGGTGCTCGCCGGCTAAACGCCTCAAAATAAAATTGTTACAATAGAGTGGGAGAGCAATACGAGCTAACAGGTCCGGAATATACCATCGTAGTTGGGATACATGGAATACATCATGCACCTCACTTAGAGACGGCGGAAGAGCGAGACGATAGGACACATCTCCCACTCGCTCCAGAATGTCGAACGGCCCTATATACTTAGGACTAAGCTTTCCCCGTACGCCGAAATGAATGACGCCACGGTTAGGCGAGATCCTCAGGAATATATGGTCGTCGACAGAAAATTCAAGGGAACGTCGATGAGAATCGGCCGAATGGCGCTGACGATCTTGTACAACGCGAAGATGATCTCTGACTCTCCTGACCACCTCAACTTCTAAGCGATCATCTCTGGACCAAGCATCTGCCTCTCTTCCACATCGTCCCAGGCTAGTGGGGATCTACACTTCCTACGATACAGTGCCTCGAACGGAGCCATCTGGATACTGGCTTGAAAATTGTTGTTGTACGAGAACTCCACCAGGTGCAGATGATCTTCCCATGAACCACCGAAGTCAAGTGTACAAGATCTCAACATATCCTCAAGAGTATGGATCGTGCATTCCGACTGACCATCTGTCTGCGGGTGATAAGCTGAGCTAAACTGGAGGTGAGTTTCCAAACTCTCTTGCAAGGTATGCCAAAAGTGTGATATAAATCTTGAATTCCGGTCCGAGGTGATACTGACTGGTACACCGTGGAATCTGACAATCTGTCGAAGATACATCTCTGCTAGCTGAGCTGTCGATTGACCCACTCTGAACGGAAGAAAGTGGGCCACCTTCGTGAGCCTGTCAACTATAACCCAAATAGCATCTCTACCAGCTGGAGATCTAGGTAATCCAGTCACAAAATCCATGGTTATATGTTCCTACTTCCATTCTGGAATAGGCAAGGGCTGAAGAAGTCCAGCTGGTCTCTGGTGTTCAGCCTTGACTTGTTGGCAGACCAAACACCGAGAGACAAACCAAGATATCTTCCTCTTCATGCCATTCCACCAAAAGTGTTGACGGATATCACGGTACATCTTCGTGCCACCGGAATGAATCGAATACTGAGAACTGTGAGCTTCTGCCATCACCTCCTATCTAATATCTCTACTGGGTACACAAAGACGCTTACCATGTCGAAGTGTACCGTCTTCATGAATACATAATTCTGGTCGTCGCCCCGCTTCATATTCTACTCAAAGCCTCTGAAGCTTAGAATCGGAGGACTGAGCTATCTTGATCCTCTCAACTATACTGGACTGTACTTGCATGCTGGCCATCAATACCACATTGGTAGGAAGGACAACTTCTATACCCATCTTCTGAAGATCTGCCAACAACTCGGGTTGCGCTGTCAGAAAATAAACTCCGGCTCTCCTGCTCAATGCATCTGCCACAACGTTGGCCTTCCCAGGATGATACTGCAGGTTGACATCATAATCCACAAGTAGCTCTAGCCACCTTTTCTGACGCATATTAATGTCCTTTTGGGTAAAAATATACTTCAGACTCTTGTGGTCGGTGAAAATTTCTACCCTATCTCCATACAGGTAGTGTCTCCACAACTTGAGTGCAAATACTACTGCTGCCAGTTCCAAGTCGTGGGTCGGATAATTTCTCTCATGATCACGAAGTTGTCGTGACGCATAAGCTATTACCTTCCCATGTTGCATCAAAACACATCCTAATCCTCTGCCTGAAGCATCACAGTACACTGAAAATCCTCCGGTCCCATCGGGAAGTGCGAGAACGGGTGCCGTCATCAAGCCTCGCTTCAGCTTCTCAAAAGAATTTTGACATTCTGTTGTCCAAGCAAACTGCACATCCTTGCGGGTCAACTGTGTCAGTGGTGTAGATATCCGAGCAAAGTCCGAAACAAATCTCCGGTAATAGCCGGCTAATCCAAGAAAACTGCGAACTTCTGCAACTATGTGAGGCACTGGCCAGGTTTCGATAGCCACTATCTTCTGGGGATCCACTTCTACTCCACCTCTGGTAATGATATGACCCAAGTATGAAATGCGATCGAGCCAGAACTCGTATTTACTGAACTTGGCATACAAATGGTGCTCTCGAAAAATCTGGAGGACAACTCTAAGATGCTGCTCATGCTCCACTTCACTCTTGCTGTAGACCAGGATATCGTCTAGGAACACGATCACGAACTGATCCAAATAAGGCATAAAGATACGATTTATGAGGTCCATGAATACAGCCGGTGCATTGTTGCTCCAAAGGGCATAACAAGGAACTCCCAATGTCCATATCTGGATCTGAAAGCTGTCTTCGGGATGTCCTGCTCTCTGACTCTGATCTGGTAGTATCCTGATCGTAAATCAATCTTTGATAATACTGTCGCTCCTCTGAGTTGATCAAATAAGTCATCTATCCTGGGGAGAGGATATCTGTTCTTGATTGTCACCGAGTTCAAGGTACGATAGTCAACACATAGTCTGGACGTACCATCCTTCTTTTTTACAAGAAGAATCAGGGCTCCCCAAGGCGATCCACTGGCACGAATGAATCCCTTGGTCTGGAGTTCTTCAATCATCTTGTATAATATCTCCAATTCTGACGGTACTATCCTGTAGACTCTCTCTGACACTGGTGCTGTCCCGGGGATCAAGTCGATAGTAAACTCAATCTCCCGTTCTGGCGGCATCCCTGGAAGCTCTTCCGGGAAAACATCTAGAAATTCTTCGACTATCCGGGATAACTGTACTGCTGCTACCGCCATCCGCAACACTGGAGGAGAAGGTTCAACTTCGTCTCGAGAAAAGGAAAACTTTGGCTCGCTTGGAATGCTAAAAATAACTCTGCCAATATGGCAGTCTATCCTAGCATACTGGTCTCTCAACCAATCCATCCCTAAGACCACATCATAATCGGCCATCGGGAATTCTATCAGCCTAGCGGGAAACTCTCTACCGCTAACCACGATTCGACACGAGGAAAACACTCTATCTACTCCCACAAGACCATTACCAGTAAGTATATTGAGCCTTACTGATAATGACTCGGGCTCCATTCCTATCTGTGTCGCGAATCGTGCAGACATAAATGAATACGATGCACCAGAATCAAATAATACTGAAGCCGAAAAAGTATTGACGAGAATAGTACCCACCACTACCTCACCTGGTGCCAGTCCTTCTTCTTCCATGGTCAAGGCCAACACTTGACCATGTCCACTGGGTGCCGGCCCTCTCTGCTGGAATCCTCGCTGCCTATTCTGGACTTGCGCCTGGGCAAACTGCTGAGGCCTTTGCTGATGAAAAGCCTGGGTCTGCGTCGGCAATGGCCTCGGGGATGGAAACTACGGCTGGACTAGTACTGGGGCTGGTCCCCTAACTGATAAACTGGTCCCGGGTGGTAATGAGTCAGTCCTGAACGGGCAGGACCCTACCTTGTGGTCTGGCGCTCCACAAAGCAAACACAATCCTCGAGCCTTGCGACACTCTGAAACAATATGTCCAAGCTTCCCACAATAAGAGCAGCCCATGGGGGAAGACTGCTTCTGCTTTTGCTGCTGAGGATACGTCGGGGTTGAATGCTGAACCGACGTAACTGAAGCTGCCCTTCTCGGAGCTCCAATGGTCAAAGCCCTAGCCGTCGGGACTGGGCAGATGACTGATTCATCTGGTCGTGAGATCGCTTCCGACCTCCGGCCCTGTCCACAATCCTCTGGGAGGTATACTCATGCCTCCTAGCTGCCATCAATACCGCATCGAAAGTCTTATGCTCAAACTGCTCCACCGCCAGCAAAATCTCCAGGTGGAGTCTCTGTTGAAATCGCTGGGCTCTATCGAACTCGGTCGCCACCAAGCTGGGAGCAAACCGACTAAGCCTGGAAAACTCGACCGTATACCCATCGACCGTCCTGCCCATCTGCTTCAAATTAGTGAACTTGGTCTGCAGATCGTACCGAGCCACCGCATCGAAGTACTTGGTCCGAAACCTCTCACGAAATACTGCCCAGGCAATAGGCGCCACCAATCCAACGGCCTGTGCCACCCACCAGCTGTGGACTAGATCCAATAACTGCAGGCACACTTCGGCCACCTTCTCATCTTCTAGAGTCTTCGCTGCTTCCAATATCACCTTTGTGTCCTGAAGCCACGCATCGGCAGCGATAGCAACTTCGCTGCCATCAAAGAATAGGGGATTCAGGCGCTTGAAACTGTTCGCTGCACTGCTCCCATGATGTCCACCTCTCCCCAGTGCATCTGTCACTGCCTGATGCAAGGCATCTCCTCGACGGTCCTGCGATGCAAGCAGCTCCCTGATAATTCCAACCACGGCTCCATCATCCTGCCTCGCGGGCTGGGCTGACTGTACCTGGGGTTCTGGATCTCCGGAAGGCATAGCCCGGAAGGCTGCTCCCGAGTGCTGGGCCTGATCTTCTGGTTGCTGCTGGTCTACGGGAGGTACGTCACCTTGCTGATCGGCAGGTCTAGGAACAATACCGCTGAAGAAGACGACATAGGGAACAATAAGGAAGGACCAAGATAGATCAATAATACAAGCATATGATCAGGTCGAGAATCTTAGGTATTAGAAGATTCGGGCAGAGATCAAGGGCGAGTGCTGATTTAGACATCTATTCGGTAAACCCTCACATATCTTGATTTATAAGACCTGCATGGGCCACCACTTAAACCATGTAACGTCCCAAAACCAGAATACTGGAGAGCGGGGGCATACATAGCCACCTACGTATAATAAAATGGAATCCATCCCACTATACGGTCACGACTGTCTGGATATATGAGGGTTTATCTACAATCCATCAGTCTCCTATGGTCAATAACAAGCCTAATTGTCTCAATCTCAAGCAAGCAAGTAAAGTTACAAGATGTAAGATCATCAAATATACAATAATAAGGCATCCCAAACATTATATATTCAGCTGATCATGAAGCTAGTCTTTAGAAAATGTGAGGACTAGCAAGAGTTTAGTCAAACATGATCAACCCTAGGATCTTTCAATCATGTTACAGCCCGTAGGCAGACAATAATAAAGTATGCAATACGAGCTAACAGGTGCTCGTCGGCTAAACGCCTCAAAATAAAATTGTTACAATAGAGTGGGAGAGCAAAAATAAATCCACTCGTTGCCCTGGTCACGTCTGATGGTCACCATCAGGCTGGAAGGTTGGTAGATCCTCTGAAGCTGCTCCAAAATCTGGCCACACAAAACCAGCTGGGTCAGATCCCAGAAAGAGCAAGTGCCACAAAGGAGGCTTCACTTAAGAACTAAAACCAGCACATCAGAAATAAATATTTAAAAGTAGTTACAAAAAGAGCTTGGTACTAAAGAATAACAACAGTCATAGTGGAGTACGAGGGAACCATTCAAGTAGCCGGGTCACAACCCTTAAACCAAACAAGGACCGGGGTTGAAACCCTTCTCCTGAATAGAACTCCGTCTCCAAATCTTGTTGATAAGGTAAAACATTACAAGCATGACGTGGGGTACAATAAGACAATAAACGAAGAGGGGACTCAGAACTGCTCCGGGAGCCAGGTTACAACCCTTAAACCAAACAAGGACCGGGGTTGTAACCCTTCGCCTGAACAGAACTTAGCCCCTGATCTTTATTGTTAAGAGGGACAATTATGCAATCAAGCTTGCAATAATCGAGCACTGAAACCACACCATACAATCGCTCCCGGCCAATCAGTGACTACGGCTTTCTACATTAGCTAACTAGAGTTTTTATAATATGCAGTAAGATGTTCCTCCAGCCACAAGCCCTGCAGCTAATCCAGGTTATCCAGGCGACTTGGGTTCCTTTAAGCAGTGCATCGTTCATTCTATATATCAATGAATTTAGACTTGTGCCCTACTCGTCGGCAGGCTACAAGTCCCACAATGGTGGCCGGGATAACGGGATCGCCTGTAGCTGGAGAAATCTCTCATGACTACTGAATTATTCTAGTTATTAGCCTTAGCCATTTACAGTAGGTACCCCTGACCGTGGTACTCAGGGATCCCTGTCCTAGACATGATGCAAACACTACCGGTTTAATTGTTCGAACACAATCATCCACGGTGTCCAGGCCATCCAATCTCGACATGTCATGTTCACTATCAGGAGTGTGCCGCGTCGGGCCACTATCATGTCATGTCAAAAGTGCACCACAACGGATCACCATCGTGTCAGGGAACGATTAATCTGGTACAAGTGCACATTTAATAATTAAATATTAGAAGGGACAAGGGCTGTAGGGGACTCATGCGGCTCGGAAAATTTCTATGCGGCCAGCAGTCACTTGCTCATGCGGCTAAGCCATTAAATACATGCATGCGGCTAGCAAAATATATAAATATGCAATATAATACGGCTCGCTATTGGTATGCGGCTGATGGAAGCCATATGCGGCTGGCTTAAGGAATTGCATTAAGGAAATATATGCATATATATATATATATATATATATATATATATATATATATATATATATATAAATGCATTTAAGAATGCATTAGAGAAGGCATTAAATGCATTCTTACATGCTTATGCGGCTGGCTCTCCAAGGGAAGGCATTAGGAAAAATGCACTAAAAATGCATTTAAGAATGCCAAAAAATGCATTAAATGCATTCCTAAGGACTCATGCGGCTGAGTCTCTCCAAAGAAAGACATTAAGCATAAAATATTAAATATTAAGGACTTAGATGCATTAAAGCATTTAAGTACTGTATTAGAAATGCAAAGCATAAAATATTAAATATCAAGGCCTTAAATACTTAAATGCATTAAAGCACAGCATTAGGAAGGCATTAGAATATAAAGCCTTTATGCGGCTAGCTTATCCAAAATGCATGTAATCAATGCATTAAAGCATTAATTGAATGCTAATGAATGCATTTAGAGAATGCATTGGAACCATGCATAAAATGCATGCGTTGGCAATAAAATATTGTATACAATAGATGCACGTTAGAATATAGCATGCAAAATATTGCATGCATATGCGGCTCATTAAGTGCCATATACGGCTCTCTTGGGTGCTGATACATTCCATTCTTAATGTATTAAAATAATGATACCTATGCGGCTGGCTGTTAGTATTGCATAATGCATGTAAACTAAGTGCTGGCTATTGCATTAATAGGCCATGCGGCTGAGTGCTAAAAATTTCCATGCGGCTCAGCAAATTTCGTAGGTCAAATTTGGACCAAACGAAATTCTCGGCAACATGGGACCATCAACTAGCAAAATATGCCAGTTTGATAGATCAAAATCCTGGAAACCGAAAATACCACAAATGCTAGATCTACAAAAATTTAATCATGGAAATGAAAAATTCTAAATACTAAAGTGGGCTAGAAACACATGAGGAAGATAATGGAATAATAAAAATTGGACATCCTCCATGAAGCAAGATGCACTTGCCTAAGCTCTCCCCCTCTCTTTTTTTCCTGGTGGTTGAAGAAGTAATGGTGGAAAAGAAGAAGTAATGAAGAGAGAGAAATGTTAGTGGGATATTTAATGAAGAGGGTGGTGGTAGGTGGGATATTTAATGAAGAGGGTAGGTGGGAGTACTTTGGTTCATACCGAACCATGCAAAACCAAGCCGAACCATGTCAAGTTGTGCTGAACCAACCAAGGAAACATGCAATACGGGTCTAAATACGTACACGTATACCGAGATACGTAATACGAACAATGGTCATTACACTATGGTATTTCGTCGAACACCTACGTATCTACACCTTTACGTGTCCGATACGGACACGTAAAGGACACAAAACCTAGCAAAACCTATTCCTACAGTTAGAGGACACCTAGGGCTTTCTATTCATGCTTAGAAATCAAAATTACATGGAGGGAATAAGAAGTTACCTATTGGTGTTCTTTCTCAAAGAAAGCTTCAAAATGGAGGATCCTTCTAGCTAGCCCCAAAGCTCCAAATTGTCCCAAATCTGAGAATGGCCTCCATGAACAGTAGGGGAATGTAAATTAGGTCACCATGGAAGAAGTTTTAATGAAAAAAGATTTATATTGATCAAAATAGGAAAGGGTTTCTATAGGGACAAACCTTGTTCTTGCAAAATAAGAGAATGAACAAAGAGGTAAGTGTTTTGAGAGGGATTTTATAGGGTGTTGTTCCCTAGGTAGCTGGCCATAAATGCTAGGGTTAGGATTTTGGGATTTGATCAATGGCTCTCAATCCATCTAGTTAAATCAATGGTCCACAAGCCTAGGTTTCACACTTGACTTAAAGGCAACCAAGTTAACTCTAACTAACATGACTTAACCAAGACTAATCAATACTAACTAACACTAACCATGGCTAGCTAAGTCTAGCTATGACTAATCTAGGTTAGGTCAAATCTAGGTTAGGGCTAAACACAATACAAGGCAATTAATTAAATCATATTTAAATCACACCATTCCAATAATCATATTAAATTCTAATTAAATATATATTAATTCAAATAAATTCAAAATGATAAGAATACCCTCAAACTAGAATGATAATTAAATCATCCTAACGACATGGTTAGGCTCTAGGTCATGCTGTCTCTAGGGTTTCACTAGCAGTACATCAAAATCATATGTCATAATTTAAAATAGTTTTTAAACAGTTTAAAAATGATTAAAAATTACCAAAAATCATAATGTGAAATAAATAACAATAATAATAATTATAATTACAAAATTTCAAAATTACCCTCATCTAGAAAACTGGGTGTTATACTGCATTCCCCAACCGTCTTCTTCTCAGCCGAAGAAGATGCGCCAACGGAGCAGAGGTGCAACCAATCTCCTGCGCATAAGCTTTGGTGCGCAGGAGAGAACCTTTGTCTTTAACAGACTCACTCACTGTCATGGCAAGGCATAAATGGATTCTGAGTACTATGTGTCCTCGTGGGCTAATACAAAAAAATCTAAGACAGCACAGGCCATGCGCCACGAATGTGCTATGCCAATAGCAAACCAGAAGCATGCATTCAAAATCATGCACGCTGTTGATGGTAAGTTGTACAGAGTCGACTCGGGCGCATCTGTGCCAGAAATGGTCGACTCTCAAAGTCCATGTCCTGCTTGAGCGCATCTACTGTGTTTCGAACCAAGTCTGGCTGGGCAACTGCGATGTTGATTCCACGTGCCCACTTGGGTTATGCGCATGAAGTGGACTCAAGTTGCCATAAATATTGTTCCTCTACCAATGATCTGGGCGTATCTCATACGCGTAAACCAAATCAGGGGGTACAGCATTCATATGACCACCCCGGTGCTTGGCCTTGCCATGCGCCTAATGGAGGTATTAAAGTAAAACTCTCCTATCATGATTTGCGTAATGTGATCAGTCACAAACGTAGATCAGGAGAGCTGACTAATAAGCACAATGTGCCCCTCGTAGGGCACACATGTGCTATGGTCACCATCAACTGATGTTGTTGTAAAACCGTGGCTCCACCACAGAGGTAGTCCGTATTTCAGCGACTTTAATCTACGGCACCTATCCGACGTCGCTTCAGAAAGAAAGTGACAATTGAAGATGAAGCGGAGCCCAAGATCGCTTCCTATCGTGTTGTCTCCAATTCCCACTCATCTGTGAGAAAGATAACCACCAACTTCTCGACCTCTGCATCCAAGACTCAGCTGAAGGAGCAAAACAGTGCTCCCGTCCCCAGAGGTGTATGAACACACCCGAGCAAGAAGCAAGGCCCTAGCAGAAGCAACAGTTGGGGGTAGTCAAGTCTCTGACAGCCCTCCTCTCGAAGACGAAGAAGCGCTTAGACAAATCAACCCTGACGTAGCTGGGAGTAGCCAACACGAGGCCTCAGAAGAAGAAGCCCCTCTACAGGAAAGCGAGTCGAAAGCGAAGCTTCGACCGATCCATCCACTTCCACCCATGTTAGGACAGCTTATATGGCAGGAGGTGGTGATGAAAGAGAATCAGACGCTCCGGCACTAGACATCGTGCAGCACATAGACACTCTTGAGGGGAGTCTCAAAACCCTCTCTGCCTCCATGCAGATCCTGACCCAGGCCGTGTTTGACATTCAAACTACTCTGGCAAGGGCACCTGTCTCCACCAGCCCCGACCCAGGAGCTAACGGAGAATCAAGTATACCTCCTCAATGGGTATCTTCGGGGGCGGAGCACCACACTGCACCACGAGCGTCAGCTCCTTCCAATATCCAACTTCAGGCCATACCGCCTTCACCTGCTCCCAGCTCGACAGAAGACTTGGTCAAGATGGTCAACGACCGGCGCGAGCATTGTGAGGCCCGAAGTAGACAGGAGGATCGCCAGAAGATGGGACAATCTTATGGAGCATAGCATCGTACCTATTTTGTGTCGATATTTTTGTGTCGTGCACGTCGACTCCAACAAATTGAGGCGAGTACATTCTCTGATAGTTTTTATTATCTTGATAGTCTTTATGATATCAGTTTGTAGTGTTATACTTGATTCCTGACACAAGAGTAAACGAATTAGTATAGCTTGGATCTCGTCATGAGATGTTATTCCTGGTTATCCTAGCATACTGGTGCATGTCTTGTCATTATTCTTGTACTTGTATGGACACCAATTCCTAATGGAATTTGCTACCCTCTTAGAGAATCTCGTGTCATAGCGTACCATGGTTGGATCCGTTATACTAGTCAGGAGATTGGAAGGTATTAGAAGCTTATGTGAACATGCCCAAACTACTTGTGCATAGCTCACCCTCACCACACGCAAGGGGTAGCCTAATCTTATATTACTTGTACATAGCTTTCTATGTATGGCCGGCCTGATCCATTACTTGTACTTGTGCATAGCCAGTCATATAGGACAGCCTGATCCTGGTCCCAAGCCGATCACATAATAAACTAATATCTTAAGGCACTGTTTAGTGTTATATGCTCTATGCTAGATTTACATGCGGTCACATCGTACCCATGATTACTTAAAGTACATTGTTACCATGACTTGTTAACATGATTTCCCTACTTTTCTACTATTCAGTATTACTTATCCATCATGTATTTTATTGCTTATTGTTATTATAGATTTTGTTAATTTAATGGAGCTGCTGTTAGTTTATGTACTTTGCTCCAATCCTGATTGGATAATTATATTTTTAGTAGGTGTTATGCCCCACATTCTTGGACTACATGACGATGCCAACGAGACAGATCTTGATGTTCCGTTGATCGTGAGTTGACCTCTGAGAGCTCTAGGCCAGCATTCTTTATTTAGATTTATTTGTTATCGAATTTCTCTCCGATATATTCTTGTCATATATCATCATTTATAGACTCTGGTTGATTCAGTATTACTGCTATCTTTCCTGTTTTATATCTTCCTTAGCTGTATGTGATTTGAGTACTTGTTGTTACTATAGAACATAAATGTTGTAGATATTTATTGGGCATTTAACAGCAATCTACCGTCGATACTGTGGCGTAAGCTGGATGTGACCCACATACTTGTGCCCAAATATCTGGTGCGGGTCGTGGCAAGCCAACAGAGGGTTGATGTTACATAGATGGCCATAAACTATTTGCCAATTCTTTAAGTGTATGTTCTATACTCTGCCATTTTATGAGAGAAGGCTCGAATGGTAATAATAATGTGGATTACATTGGTCATGTATGTCATAATTCTTGTAGGGTACATAAGATGCACTACTGCTGCAGATATTTATGATAATCAATTTGGTAAATATTATATCGTCAAGAGTTTTGAACGCTAATAGAGGACCACCATACATTATTGTTAATCTATTAGGCAAGGAAACCTCATTTGAGTCTGCCAATTAATTGAATTCATAAGTAGTTCACTTATGGTCATTTTTAATACTTTTTATTTCACTGTTGAGTTATGATACAAAGAATTATTTTGGTATTGGTTTTTATACTAGTTTAAGTTTATTAACATAGGAATTTCCTACAAAATAAGAAACATACACTCTGAAGATTGCATTGAAATATATAGTTTCTTTCAAAATTATGTTATGCTACAAATGAAGATGAAGCATTATATGACATTTTTTTTAAGAAGACTTGTATTTTCTAACATTTTTCGCATTATTTGATATGCTTTGATGTTTCTTGCTTGAGTTTTGTACTACCCAAATGGGTGCATGCATGGTAGACATTATGCTACATGTCCAAGAGAAACAAGTTATCCATAAACTAAATTTTTGCAGGTCGTAGCGGGCCTCTGGCCCCAACAGGCTAAAAATGAAAATACCAACCTGAATGTTGGTATTTCAATAATATAGTTGTTTATATTCTAAACTATAAAGTTTCAGAGTTGGTGCCTTAAGTTTGTCCAATCCGTAGGGTGACTACGGATGTCTGGTTGTCCTAACATAGATCTGAAGTTCTATAGACATATTTAACAGTTTACAATACTGCTACACACACAATCCTTATCTATAGGATCTTTCCCCAACAAGAATACTAGACCGAATGTAGTATCCATGATAGCTGGTCTTGCTCACATTAATGAAAGGTTCCGACAAAGCATATTTTACCCAACATATACATAATGTGTCATACTCCCATAATTCCAGAAGAATTTTACTGAGTTTTAAGGATATAAGGAAATTGGGTAAACTTTGAGCAAGTGGAATAAGAAATAATTCTTTATAACCACTCGTCTAAGAGAACCAGAAGTTCGTCTAGATAGATTCTCCAGCTGTTCAGTAAAGATATAGGTTACTCACATTAAAGATGTCAAGTCACATTCTATCATGAGCCAGAAGCTCAATCCTATATCATGAGCCAGAAGCTCAATCTTAAGTGTTTATTGTGAGCCAAAACCGAATAATCCTTTAACTTTTAAACTGTGACAGGATCGATAAGACACTCTAAAACAATGATGATGAGAATTATAATAACTAATTCGTGTGATCATCTCTTACCAAATTGCAGCATACACTCTTGATATCAAAAATAAGTTTATTTCTAAACCACCAATCCTGAAGATTGTATCTGAATAACTAGTAACATAGTTTCAGTTTCGAATAGCATTTTCCAGATGGCTTATGTTGGTATTATTTGAAATTATAATCTTGGTATCTATGTTTTGTGAATTATAATTTCTATCTTTATCTTCTTAGATTATTATATCTTTTAGACATAAGATTTTTTTATATGTCACGTTACTAAGACAGGATTCCGGCCGTTAGGGGGGAGATAGGAAGAAGATACATTATCGTTCTAAGAAGAACGTCGTGAATTATCATTCTAGAATAACGTCATAAAGTATCGTTCTAGAAGAACATCTTGAATCATCGTTCTAGAAGAACATCCTAAAACATCATTCCATAAGAACATACCATGGCATACTTCTACATTATCTACTCTTGACTAAACTAGGAGACATTATTTCTTATATTTCATTACAAATAAATTATTAGATGTTTAGTTGTGCTGCATAAATAGTTATACCAACTATGTATTTATTTTCTAATAGGCATATCAAAAGAATCGAATAATACTAAAGATTCTAAAGGTTCTTCTCTCCAGAAGAAGAGGTCGAATAATACAACACACCCTAAATACTTTGAAGAAGAAGCTCATGCAGAAGCATCTCCTGTAGAGAAAGTTCATGACGATCCGAAAGATGTCATGAACCAAAGATCCAATTTCTCAAAGTATATCGCTCCGGTCTAGGATATACCTCGGCTCCTAGAAGAGAGTGAGAAAGATGTAACGGTACCCAAGAAATCTATGTTCGAGAAAAATTTGGAATCAAAAAGTTCGTCACATATGACATTATTAAATAAAAATTAAAAGGGTGATAAAATAAAGGATAACACTAAACCACGAATAATCCTTGAAAATAGAAAAGGATGTGATATCTCTCGCAAAATGTGGGGTGTTTGTCCTATATACAAAACCCAAAAGGAATAAACTTGACAAGTTTTGAATGGGTGTTTGTCACAAATAGAGATCCAATTGTATAAAAATAATATTAGCTCAAGGATTCTCGAAATGGTCATGAATAGAATATGAATAAATATATTCTCCGGTCATGATAACCTAGATGATAAGATATGCATGAAATATTCGAATGATTTAAATTTTCAGGTGTATCCTTGAAGGATTTAACATTAACATGCTATCCCCGAAGGATTTGCAAATGAACCATATATGAACTAAAATCATCTAGAAGAATATAATAGGTTCATTGAGTATATGTCTAGGATATGTATAATAAATGTGTAGTCATAGTTATGAAGAAATCACTGAATGGATTCGTCAGAATGATCGCCTATTTACATGAAAGTACCTCCCAAAGAGAAGATCTCCTTAAGAGGTAATCTCCCGAAGAGAAATAAAATATGACAGAATCTTTTGAAGAGATAGGAATCTCCAGAAGAGATAAGAATCTCCCAAAGAGATATGAATCTTCCGAAGAGAGAGGAATCTCCCGAAGAGATAGAAATCTCCAAAAGAGATAAAGATAAATATCCTGAAGAGATCTCGTATAATCTCATGCAAAGATGAATCTCTGGAAGAGATCTACTATAATCTCCTGAAGAGATAATATTAATCTTCTGAAGAGATAATATTAATCATCTGAAGTGATAATATTAATATAAATCTCAAGAAGAGATATGATAATATAAATCTCCTGAAGAGATAATATAATATTGATCTCCAGTAGAGATTTAATATAAATAATATACCTTTAATGGTCAGGTCAATAGGATCCATGACGACCAAAAGAACATGTTCTGGGTCCTAAAGTGTCATCTTTATTGTCATTCACTCATCATAATATTTTATGTAAACCTGCTGATATGCATCTACACATGGACACTTGAATGCCATATCAATCTTGATTTAATTCATATTTTGATATAATGAGATATACAAATACAGGATATTTATCTGATCATATCAAAACAAGGTATATTTTTACTAAACAATGTTATAGGTATTTTGGAGATAAATATAACAAATACTACAACAATCTCCCCAGATCTCTCTTACAATTAATGGAGCAAACAAAAGAATGTGTGGGGCTATGTTTTCAACATTTTCAACATATCAGGAGGAGTTGCAAGCTTTCAGGAATCACAAATCAAGCCTACAACCTTTTCATAAGAATATGAGTATATATGTATAGACAAATAAAGTGTTGGGGTGAGATGTAATATTTAAATTGTATTGGGGGTTGTTTTTTTATTTTTTTATTGATGTAAAGACAAGAATGTAATTTTTTGAGGGGGGAGCATCTAGTAGATGCAAGCATCCTGAAGATGCTAATGGAGACATCTTAAAGCATGTCTTTGTACATTATACTCTTTTCTTTCATCGAGCTTTTTTTTCCATTGGTTTTTCCTATGAAAGGTTTTTAACGAGGCAGTGTAAGTCACACCCAGTTGGATTCCTGAAGAATCATATTCTTGAAAAATATTATTGTACACTTTTCTTTTCTATGGATTTTTTTCCAAAGATGGGTTTTCCTTATAAAAATTTTTAATGAGACAACAATTAAAGTGTGCATCCAAGGGAGAGTGTTGTGATTTGGATAAATCCAAATATGGATGCACTTATCCATACCCACAACAACCTCTATCTCATTCCCTCTATATGTTATCAATGAGAAAAGCTACGAACATTCTTCCTCGCTACTAATTTCTTCTCTTCTCTCTTATTTTCACAGCATCCATATTTGGATTTATCTAAATCACACAAACTTAAATCACAACAAAGCTACGTACATTCTTATGGATTTATATTTGACAATCAAACATGCGTTGACTTCACGTTTGTGAGAAAAAGTAAAATTTAAGTCTAATTAGCAGGGGTAGGGCAGGATCAAAATTTTGGAGGGGCCGTACTACTACTACATATGAAAATCTTTAAAGTTATCATGTTAATTGAATTTCAATAGCAAAAAAAAATACTAAAACTCAATAAGAATGAACAAAAAAGCAAAGTCAATATTTTTAAATTGTTACGAAAAGGAAAGCAAAACAATTATACATACATAAAATATTTTTAAAATATGTAAAATAATTTACTAGAGTTGGGATTCAAACTTGTACCTCTCAACCAAAAGCCCAAATCATTACCACTAAACCAACTTATTCTTTATACATTAGAGAGTCAAACTAATATATATGTTAAAATTACAAAAAGTTTACATATAGTAATCAATATATTTAAAAAAATTGGGAGGGGGGGAGGTGGGGGGGCGTGGCACCCCTTGGACCCTATATAGATTCGCCCCTGCTAATAGGCAAATGGCAAACTTAGGACTATCAAACTATAATATAATCATAATCACAAAATAATTAAATAAAAAAATTATTTGATTATAATGGAATTATGATTACATTAGAGTGAACTAAACTGGATCTTAGTATTATTAAGCTTGATGAAAGTAAAAAAATTCCTTCTTCTTTTTGATGCTTAGGACTTCTACTAGAGCTCTTACTTAAAAAAATTATAATAGAGGCTCTCGGAAATAAAAAAAAATGCATATAGTGGTAGTTTCTATTTAAGGCTCTATCCAAGTCAAAAATATTAAAACTAAAGGAACTCTATGAGTAATGCTTGGGGGTGAGCGTTTGGTTTATTTGGTTTCAACCGAATCGAAATAGTCAAAACAAAATAAAAGAAAATTCTAAAAATCCAAAAATCGAAACCGAACCCAAAATATCTAAAATCGAAACCGAACCGAATAATCAATTCGATTTATTCGGTTGAAATTTTTATTTTTTAATTAGTCGGGTCAAAAATTTGGATTGTTATTAAATTATATTAAAATTTGTAATTGTTATATACACATTTGTTGTATTTCAAAGTTGTGTCCAAAGTTGGACTAGTTGTTAAATTATCAAAGTTGGACTTCAAATCATATACATAGAATTGTTATTTTTAAAATATACCTATTTTTAATCATAAAATATGCATAAAATTGTGATTATTTACATAATTACATAAGTCTTATCCGATTTTCGGCTTTGGGCCGTAATCGAAACCAAATAAAAAAAAAATTAGTATTTTTGAAACCGAATTGAATCTCTTATTTGTTTCGATTATGTTCAATTTTTGGTCCAAAATCGAATAATGTCACCCCTAATAATACTATCCTTTTTATCTAAGACTCTCAGCCCTAGATGAAAAATATTTTAAAAAAGGGCCCTATGAGATTATATACATGTAGAATTCTTTATAGAGTTTTTCTATTTTCATATGGCATATGAAAATGGATCCCACAATTTTAGTTCATACTAAAAGACGTCTTAAAAAGATTTGACACATATGATAATAGAAGTGGAAAATTATAAATAACTATTAGAAAAAGGCCTTAAATACATACAATGTCAATCTCCTTTATGAAGTATATCTATTTTAAATTATTGTTGCTATTTGGTTTAGCTAGTTAAAATAGAAATTTAGTAGAATACTTGGCTTATTTATTATTGTGGTGGAGCTACACATATATAGGAGAGGCTAACTCCTCTCCCTATTATTCTACCTGATGTGGGACTAAAAGCTCATTAATGCTCTCAACACCCCCACAAGATGGGCGATAGATATCAATTATTCCCATCTTGTTACATAGTTTAGAAAAGCTTAATGAATTAAGCCCCTTAGTAAGACAATCTGCGACTTGCTCTTCTGAGCGAACATGATCGAGCTTTAGTATCCCTTTCTCTAGCTTCTCCTTGATGAAGAACGATCTCGATGTGCTTCGTTCTGTCATGCTGAACTAGATTATTAGCTATACTAAGTGTTGTTTGACTATCACTCAAAAGACGCAATGGTGTTCTCTGGTCCAGCTTCAACTCTGTCAGCAATGCTTTTACCCACAACAATTCTGACACTTCGAGAGCTATAGTTCTATATTCTGCTTCAGCGATCGATTGGGCTACCACAGACTATTTTTTGCTTCTCTATGAGACTAGGTTACCTCCACAAATACAATACCCTGAGGTAGACCTTCTGTCATCCATGCAACTTGCCCAATCTGCATCGCAGTATCCCTCAACGCTAAGGTGTCCATTATTCTTGAACCATATCCCTTTTCCAGGGGCCCCCTTCAGATATCTCAAAATATGGAAAACTACATCCATGTGGCCCTTTCTTAGATCTCTATGTAGCGACTCACTATACTCACAGTAAATGAGATATCAGGGAGAGTGTGGCACAGATAAATCATCTGCCTACAAGTCTCTGATATCTCTCACAATTAACCGGATCTCCTGCCTCTGCCCCAGCTTATCTTTGATTAATTGGGTGACTGTCGGACGACATCCATCATACCATTTCTGTGAGCATGTCTAGTATGTACTTCATCTGAGAGAGGACATCCCTCTCTTCCTCGCGCTACTCCTCCTGAAAATACCTCATCATTCCCAAGTCTTTTACTTCAAATTCCTTGGCAAGTTTTGACTTCAGCTGGGTAATCTCCTCATTCTCATCACATGTGATCACTATGTCATCTACATATACAGCAAGGATGGTGACGTGGCCTCTCGCATGTCAAAAGAAAACTGTGTGATCTGCATTAGTCGGGCTATACCCATGCCTGTGACAGCTTTCATGAATCTTTTAAACCATGCCTGAGGAGATTGCTCGAGTCCATATAGTGATTTCTTCAGCTTGCACACCTTTTCTGTTGACTGCTTCATTCAAAATCCAGGGGGTCACCATGTATACTTCCTCCTATAGATCTCCATAAAGAAAGTTATTTTCACATCTAATTAATGAAGTCGCCACCCAGTTTGCTGCAAGAGAGACCAGGGTTCCACAATCCTCATCTTTGCTACAGGAGAAAACGTCTCATCACAGTCGATGCCATAGGACTGAGCAAATCCCTTTGCAACCAATCTGGCCTTGTATCGTTCCACCTTTTCTTCTGGCGTCTCCTTTACCGTGAAGACCCATTTTCATCTAACTATTGTCTTCTTCAGGTAATGGAACAAGTTCCTATGTCCTATTTCTTTTCAGTGCCCCAAGTTCCTCCAATATTATAGCTTTCCACCTCGGATCTTCCTTCACTTCCTGCCAACACTTAGGCAAAGAGGTAGTGTCTAATGATGCAATGAATGCTCCATAAGTAGGGGATAGATTAGAGTAGGATAAAAAATAGACAATGTCATGTTCATAACCATAACAAATAGGAGATCTTCCCGCATTACTATGAGAAAATCTTCTTAAGGAAATATAGATAGTGGAGGAGAGATCATACCATCTGAATAAGAGAGATTCGCATCCGAATCAGAGGGATCCGGTGCGGAAGGCGCATCTTCAGGAGTTGGAACAGGTTTGAGCGAGGGACATGGCACCGTAGGGGCAATAGGCATAGTAGTGGACTTCTGCTTTCTTTCTTTTGTAGACATGGAGCTCTGTAGATGTAGATTATTCTATAGTCTATTCCTCACCCTGTACTGGAATATCACTTCTTTCCTCCTGATTGTATGCATGCTCATCACTTTTCCACCCTCGCTATGTCCCCTTCTTTCCTTGGACCAACTTTCATCATTGGGTATGGAACTGAACCGACAATCACGCTTGGGACCATCTCCCCCTCACTCCTAACACCTCCTATGTTATGTGTGTCACCAAAAGCGGAGCCTTCACCTGAACCATTGTGGTAGTATGGTTCTATCTCCAAATGTAACATACATGCTCATAAAGAGCCTTCGTTCCACGGGACTCTAGCAAGAATATCCCTTCTGAATCCCTGAGTAGCCAACGAAGACACACTTCATTGCCCGAGGGTCCAACTTCCCCACGACAGGCCTGTTATCCTTCACGAAGCATACATAGCCAAATACCTTTGGAGGAACAATATAATTGTTCTCACCTGTAAGCATCTCAAACGGTGTCTTTGAAAACTAACACCTGAGAGGGCATCATGTTGATGAGATATGAAGCGGTCAACACGACATACCCCCACAAGTGTTTTGGAACATTCATTGCAAACATCATTAACCTTCTCACTTCAAACAGGTGCCTGTTCTTGCGCTCTGCCACACCATTTTGTGCTGGTGTATAGGCACATAAGTCTGATAATGTATCCCATTGGCTGATAAATACTCTTCAATAGCCTTCTTTGTGTATTTTGTCCCATTGTCAGACCTCAAAATCTTCACTTTAGTACCGTACTATTTTATAAACCTGCGATGAAAGTCTCGGAAGCATGCAAAGACATCACTCTTACTCTTCATTAGGTATACCTAGGTAACACGAGTATGACAGTCAATAAAGGTGACAAACAATTTAAAACTATTAACAGCGGTTATAGGTAGGTCTGTCATGTAGACCAAAAATTCGCATTCGATCTGCATTCGAACCGATAATATCCAAAATTTCGAATATGGTTACGGATACGGATGTCTTACTGGATATTTATCGGATATCGGATGCGGATACGCGAAGTGTTATATCCGGTCTGATAACATCCGACCCGATAATAGGATAATTAAATATATAATATATTTTAATTATAAGTATGAACAGTGTATATTACATTTGATATAATCACAAAGGAACTAAATGAGACTCTAAACCCCTAAAACTAAAAGAGACTCCCTCTCTCTTCCCCCAAACTTAAGGAAGGCTGTGAAGCACAGAGACACAAACCGTTCGGACCTTCATTCTAGCTAGGTATGTTTTTCTTCTCCGATTCTCTCTCCTCTCTCTCTCTCTCTCTCTCTCTCTCTCTCTCTCTCTCTCTCTCTTTTCTCTCTGTTTAATTTCTCTCATTTTGATTTTTGAATTTGATGATTTTTTCTATTTATGTTTGGTTACTTTTATACTTCATTATTTATTTTTTGGGAAATGTGTGGTTTATTGGTTCGGATATTATCCGATATCCGTTAAAATTGGTAACGGATATGGGAACCAAAACTCTCATCCGATCGAATATCGAATGGTTATCGGATGTATCCGATAGCTATCGGTTCGGATGTGTAATGCCAACATCCGACCGATAAGCTACCATTGACAGGCCTAGGTGTAGGACAAGGTCCCCACCATCAGAGCGTATCATATCAAAAGCAGCTAAATTTTATTTCCAGAACTCACATAAGAGCTTCTGGTATGTTTTCTAAGTTCACAAGCATAACAAACCAACTTTTGCTTATTGGCCTTTTGATACATAGAGGAAAACATCCGACTCAGTAGACTGAATGAAGAGTGTCCCATGCGCTGATGTTGGAGTAATAATTTTTCTTCCACGGTACTTCATGGCTCCTCTGGTTGTGCTTCGTCCACTAGTGCTGTCAGTGTTGTATCCAGTACACCCATGTCCAAGTACCATAATCCTTTATGCCAAGTACCAGTCCCCAACTGTCTCCCCGTTCCTTTCTCCTGAAAAATAACCTTCGGAATGTCAAAGAAAATAACACATTTAAGTTGAATAACAATGGGCACTAATAGACAATAGATTAACAGAAAAAGATGGAGCATGCAAGACATCAGTAAGACTCATAGAAGGGGTGCATTCAATGGTGCCTTTACCCATAATGGGTTTAGCAGTACCATCAGCCGTATGAATACTTTCAGGCGTCATCAGGTGAGTATAATCTTAGAACTCATCACGGTCACCCGTGATATGGCACGATGCCCCAGAGTCAATTATCCAATTTAGACTTCCTGGTTTATGGGTAGATACAAGGGCATGAGCAGGTATACATGTACTTGTATTGGCATAATATATGATGTTACCCCAGGAGGTGGTTGGATTCGATGTCCCAACGGTGTTGGCTCGACTGTTGCTGGTTTCAAGATTCATGTTCCTCTACATTTCCAGCATTTCTCTCTCACTAGGGGTCATATCGGATGATTGATTCTCATTTCCCCTTCTGCCAGGTCTGCCTTGTGTCCTCCAAAATAATTACCTCTGCCACCGGTATAGCCTCCTTTGCCACCTCTACGCCCTCCACGGTCGCGTCTACGACCGCTGGACTGGCCTCCCATAGGCTTCGTACAGAATCTGATGAAGTGTCATGGGTCTCCATAATTGTAGCACCCTCACCCTCCTGAAGGATTTGAGTTAAAAACTGCTAGAGCTGATTTCTTCCCCGGAGCTAGTGGTGCTAGACATCAGCTTCAACTGCGCTTCTTCTTATGCCATAGTAGCAATGGCCTCCTTTAGTGATGGAAGTCCGGATTGTACGAGTAGCACATTCCTCCTTTGCTCGAATGCTGGGTTGAGTCCCTTCATGAACTTCATCGTCCTTTGTCACGAGAATACTCCATGAACCTCTGATAATGTTTCACAAATGTCGGTTCCACTTGCTCATCTTCCACACCAATGGGATCATAGTGGTCGAGATCTGACCAATACTTTTTCAGAGAGCCGCATACTCAGAGATGGTGTGATCTTCTTTGACCACCTTATCAAGTTCATCCTGCAATTGGAAGACCCTCATAGGATTTCTCGCCCTTGAGTACATGTTTTTCAGCATCATCCAAATATCACCAGCTCCCTCCATTGCTTCCATGTTGCCCAACACTTGGTCGGTCAAGGAGGCTGTCAACCATCCAGCTATAACATTGTTGACAATTTTCTATATAGCAAACTTCCATGAGGAGTGATCTTCAGGTGCCTTAGTTTGGCTATTCACATGGCCCACCAAGCCTCTTGTCTTTAGAGTTCGTATCGCCTGATGCGACCACTTCAAATAGTTGGAAGTACCCTCAAACTTTACCTCCAGTTTCTCCAACTTCGTTATTTTGTATGGTGAAGGATCCACGTCTGCGTGTGCAGGACAAGAACTAATCTCGGACGTCAGCCTCCTGGAGAAGAGATCGTCCACCAAAGCCTTCATCTCTTTGGCCATCAGCTTGCCGTAGATCGTCTTCATCATCTTCGTCTTCTCCTCTTCCATCAGCAAGGTGATGGTAGATTGAGATCGTCTTCACCTTTGGTCACCTTCCTCTCCACGTCTATTGTTCCTCCTTCAGCGGTACCGACATCCTCGAGCACCACTGCTTATGTCCCGTGCATGGTTGCGACCGGAGAAGGGGAACGGGGGCCGATGATGGCGACGATGGAAAGGGGGCGGAGTCCGGCACGGAAATAGGGGTTGGCCAGAGAGGAGGTGGGAGTGGTGGCGGAAGCGGGGCTGCTGCCGGTGGCGAAGGGAGGGGGTTGCTGTCGGTCGGTGCGAGGAGGAGGGGTCGGCGGCGGAAGAAGGGGAGGAGGGGTCGGCGGCGGGAGAAGGGGAAGAGGGAGAATGGGTGGGGGGGTCGGCGGCTGTGTTTGGAAGAGGGCTAGGGTTAGGGTTTGATGGAGAATGATGGCGGCTAGGGTTAGAATTTTGTGGAGGCTATGATACCAAATAGAAATTTAGTAGAA